>JAVFHW010060601.1:21919-77431 GCA_032159205.1 Eurystomus glaucurus suahelicus | reverse complement strand
ACTGCACTTCTGATCACTGTTTAAACGTTTCATTTGTAGACCAGTTTTCACTTTTTGGATCTGCTCGATTTCGCGGAGACTCTCACCTTTGGATACTCTTGGACTTACTGAAATTTGAGCTGCAAAGATAAGTCAGTCTTTCATGCACGGTTCTCACTAAACCTGGATCATATATCTAAGGGTAAAAATTTGCCGAAGAGGTTCGTGTCCAAAACCACATTCCTTTGTTTTCATTCACGTTTTTCTTCTCTTGCCGACTTTTCAAAAAGTTTTTAAATCCAGGTATACAATTTGGCTGTAAACTACTTAATTATGCTGCTTTAAGAATACATGGTGTGTGTATAGCCCGGTGTGACCTACGGTAACCCTTAACAATAAACTGCCTGCAGTTTGCACTGGCTTTTGCTTTGGGAGCCGCTGGGGAGAAGGGAAAGCCAGAACTATGTGGGGGTGGAGTTTGAACAGAAAATCCACTAAGTATTGATTTTCGTTTTAACAGGTTCAGATTGTGCTTTCCTACCACATAACGAGCTGATTTTTATGCAACCAAAGATACCGAAGTAAGCAGCATATATATGATGGGCATAATTCAAGAAACTGTGGAACCGCAGTCAGCAGGTGAAAAATCTTTCTCAGATTGACCAATAAAGATGCATGAAGTAAATAAAGTCTTGCTGTCTTCATCTTATGAAACCAGCATGTAAAATTCCTTTAGGAATTATTTTTACTTACTCTTCAAATTACAGTAGCTACCCTGTGCTGAGAGCTTCACAAGCACACAGAATTATGCATCCCCGGTTCCAAAGAGCTTACAGCCCTCCTGTGATTTCTCGGTAAAAAAAAGTCCAAATTGAACATATTTTTGGTAATTTGCTTCACAAGCAGTTATCTTTTCCTTATTAAACTGAAAGGAAACTTAACACGTCATGAGGGATTCTAAGCTAAGTAATGACCTGCCGCCCTTTCAGTGTTTGAACCGCAGCAACTACAATGGAAAAATGGACTGGTGTAGAAAATCCTCACCCCCCACCCCACCAAAAAAAAAAAAAAATTACTCAATTTTTTTCTCTCTCCTTTGCCCCTGATTTACTTTTTGTGATGTTCTAATGGAAAACCTTTTGAACCAGAGCCACAAAATGTGTAACTGTCATCTTGTCCTGTATTTCGCAGCTCCACATCTTGTTGACTTCTTTTACAGTCCCTGCGCTTGAGGAGGCTGAACATTATTCTATTAAGGGGAAAGGGTTGTAGCAATTTATGCTGGCATCTTTCATGATATCCTGACTGTACCTTCGTGGCCAATGAAAGAAAATCACTTCACTGCAAAACTTAGAGGTTCCTTATTACAGTTCAACTCAAAGCTTGAAACCAAACCTGTGAAACATAAAAGCCTGGTTTTGGCTGTAACAGAAATATCAAAACACAGAGTACTTAGACTGCTCCACAGCCTTTTGAATGCCTTCCATTCTGGCCTCCACAGCTGCTATTTGGCTATTAAAGCCCCTTAGGGAACATGTTCCAAATGCTCACACACCATTTTTTGCCCACTACTTACTTAGTCCCTTTGACCCGTTAGGGTCAAGGAAGAAACCAAGATACTGTTTTAGAAATGAACTTAGAAATTGGTGTTTACTGTCTGTCAGGAATTATCACAGCCTTTTGGCTTTTTGCTACTTACGTTCACACGCCACTCTTATCAGAAATGCCCCGGTCCCAGGATGGTCATTAGGACCCTGATGGTGCAGTTCCATCTGATAGCTTTGCATCATTCCTGCAGTGCAAAACGACTGTAAATCTCTCTTATCCATTTAACAGGCAATTACTGCACTTCAGCCAAGCCTCACCCTGTTCCCCGTTTAGGGCAGAGAAGATGGGGACCTGGCCAGTGCTGACTTATGCTCTAGCAATTTCTGGCTAATGATCATGGTCAGCCAGGCATAAGTTAGACTAGTGCCAAAGCCGAGTTGCTTTATGCCAGGGATTATCTCAGTCTCTGTCTAGCCACAGGATTCAGGGAGCATAAAGACTATGTGGTAGGTCAGCCCCAGCCCTCATACTTCTGGGCTGATCAATTAGTATTCACTTGAACTGGAGTTTATGACTCCACAGAGCTTTGAACTGTGCCTTTGATGATAGAGATCTCACTCAAGCGAAGGGTTTCTTTTACTATCATGTCTGATGCTCCGCTCTGTAAAGCTGCAGAGACTAGGGCTGCTCTTGAGATTCTTCTCTCCTGGTGCTACAAGTGACTTCATAGATGTCTTTCTCCAGGGTCTTTGGTTTTGCTAGGGCTCCTGCCCTGATGGAGAGGGGTTAGAGGAGCAGACACTCCGCTGTACAAAATGTGTGAAGGAGGATGATGTGATTTTCGGTGCCCTTACTGTTCTGGGTGTACAAATGGAAAACAAAACCTGTAATCACTACCAGCACTGCTTCACATTTGCTTACTACTGGAGGAATGATCTACTGGAGTGTGTCAACTATGCCAAATTTTTCTTTGTCTTATGCTCTGCAGAATTCTGGGCCTGAATTCTGAATTCGCTATCACTGTTCTGATGACTATTTTAATGGCAAAATGAACAGATGTACCCACAGAAGAGCTGCTTCTTTGAGTTTGTTCGCCTTTTTATATTTAATTGTTATGGGGAACTGATGCTGAGCACTTAGAGTGAAGGACTTTGAGACAGTACACTTTTTTAAAAGAAGTTTTAAGCTAATTGCTGGGGATACTCTGCAAGTCCAGTGTTCTGGGTACTTTAGTTTATCAATGTCTAGCTTGGATAATTGGTTGTTATGATCAGTATTCAGTCAGCTGAAACTCTAGACTACTTCTTTATTTGATAACCCCTAAAATATGCGGTCTTCATCACCTGATATATTACAGACAATAAAGTATCAGCTTCTTTGCTGTGTTTATCACCATTTGGGAAGCTTATGATGATAACTTGTTTATGTATCCACTTGCATACCATCCAAGATCATTGTGATCAAAACAGAGATATTTTTTAATGAAGTTCTTTGTGCCAAAGAATTGAGCTAGAGTTGGGTTTTTTTGGTATACAGTATGATTTCATATCTCTATACAAAACATTATTCAAGATTTTTGAAAGATCCATCAAAGACAGCAAAATCTTCAAGAAATTGCATGATTTTCCAAACTATCCCAGAGGAACTAATTAAAAGATCACATGGATGATTACAAATATTGAAGGTAAAATAAAAACAATATTCTTTTTGGGGGGGGTGTGTGTGATCAAAGCCACAATAATTAGGAGAATGTTGATTTACATGGAAAGGCGCTATGAAAGAATAAAAGAGTACAGTACCTACAGAGTTAAAATGCTATACATCTAATCCGTATGCTATTTTCATCACTGAGGTCTGTTTGCATATGGAATTCTACGCCACAGGAGGAGATAATCAAGACAAATAGTACGGCTTTATTTTTAAAAGGGGTGGATAATTTCATGGCAGCTTACAACATTGGTAACTGGGCAAGCTAAGCTAATAAGGCTAATCAAATCTCATGCTTCACAGCACTAGTTCCCCGCGGGGTCAGGAAAAATCTTTCCACTATATACAACACTATACAATTAGCAAGGTTATTATTGGGGAGCAGCGGTACAGCCTTCTAAAGCAACAAACTTTTACCATTACCAGAGAAGAGAGGCTGTGCTTGGCCAGACAGAGAAAAGAGTGTTATTTTCTTGTGTCACTTCTGCTCCTCTTCCCTGCCAGAGTTTTAAAATTACAATACTTAGGTTTGTTAACAACAACAAAAAATATTTCCCCTGAGCATGATTACCTAAGTGCATTACTGTCTGAAATCCATCAAAAACTCCTACACCTGTGACTGGTAGCCCAGGTCAAAAACAGCTGTCACCGACTGAAGACAGGAATGGTATTGATTAAGCTGTTGCAGGTTGCAAGTGCACATTGCCCTCTGGTTAGGTCAGTCATGTTACAGAATTTGCTTCTCACTAGTGGTTTAGGCAGAAAGACATAGTCCCAAATGATGATCAGCTCTTAGCTAGGAGCTGAAGTGGCATGTGTTTGGAATATTTAGTTTTGGAAGTACTGTTCATTTTCTTTAATTGCCTGAACATATTGTTGTAGGTGTTCTGTGTGTACACTTGAGTTTTATTTTCCACCAGTGTGTGCATCAGAGAAATTATATTAGCTGCAATTGAAAATATTTATGTATTTTTTCTGCAAAATTTATGTTCTGTATATGAACGTGATACTCTTTACAAGTTGGTTTGTTTTTTTTTTCTTATGAGGCAGAAGAATCACAATAGCAGAACAACATCCTTTGAAAATCTATATTAGGAAAAGAACTCTCTTTCTATGAGCCGTACCTCAGACACAAAGAGTAGGCATTTCCTTGACCCCTATCTCAAAGATACTTATTTTAAATGTACTAATTATTTTCAGGTGGCCTATTCTTTTTCCCTGTGCACAACCTGTGTGCATTTCCAACTTTTAGCCCACATACTGTTCAAAGCAGGGAAAACAAAACCCAAAACACAACCTTACCTCAATCCCAAAATTTGGATTGAGTGACAAGAAAATCTAAAAACATGAGAGAAACTTACATTAAGATAATTTCAAGATTTCTTCACAGGTGCAAAAGTGCTAATCTTTCTTGTATAAACAATATCCAGCCCCTTTCTTTCCCTAGGCTGCGTGGCCATGAGCTGTAGAAAGTTCAGCTAAACAAAGCTGAATTAAAAATAAAATTTTTGTTTACTCCTCAGGTCTCAGTAGCAGGTTCAGTAAAGCACCCACTTGTCTACAGTATCCTCCCAAATACAGAGTTAGACACAAAAGATCCATAGCGCTGAACAATGAAAATGTGGGTCTGTTACTGAAGAGGGTAGGTGAATTAGTGACAACAGACTGTGTTTTAGGTACTCAATGTCTTCTTTCCCTTGTTCTTTACCAACAAGGTCTCCCAGGCCTCTGTGCAAGGAGGAGGAGAAGTACCAGCAGCAGGTGAAAATCATGACAGGGATTACTTGCGAGAACTTAGCTCATACAAGTCCATGGGACCAGATGGGCTTCATCAGAGAGAGCTGAGAGGGCTGGCTGATGTCCTTAAAAGACTGCCCTCTACCAGCTTTGAAAAGTCATAGAGGTCAAAAGAGGTCCTTGACAACTGAAGAAAGGCGGATATTGCACCCATCTTCAGAAAAGTCCAACAGGATGATTTGGGAAAGTACAGCAGGGATAGCCTCACTTAGGTTCTTGGGAAAATCCTGGAGCAAGTCCTCTTGGAACGCATTTCTAGGCATATGAAGAAGATGACTGGAAAAAGCCAGCATGAATCATGCTGGCTCTTTTTTCAAAAAAATATGCCTTACCAACCTGAATGCGTTTATACAGTAAAATGACTGGATTTGTGGATGAGGGGAGAGCCATGGATGTCGAGACTTTAGCAGGGCTTAAAGAGCTTAATAAACTGCAGCAAAGTTTTTGAGACTGACTCTCACAATGTCCTTTTACCCAAGTTCACACATTCCAGTCTGGATGAGCAGCCAACTGAATAGATGGGATGGTCAGGCCCAGAGGGCAGTGATTAATGGACCATGCTCTACCCAGAGTCCAGTAGCAGGAGTAACAAATGGAGTACCACAAGGGTCTGTCCTGGAACCTGCTCTGTTTAACATCTTTAACAATGATCTGGAGGAGGTGACAGAGTGATGGCTGCTCAACAGATTTGCAGATGAGACCAGGTTGGGGGTACAGTTAACATGCTGGTGGAGAGGGCTGCCATCCAGAAAGACCTTGACATGCTGGAGATATGGCCCAACAGAAGCCTCATGAAGTTCAGCAAGGATAAATGCCAAGTTCCGCACCAGAGATGGACTAACCCCTTGCACTGATCCAGGCTGAGGGAAAATGTGTCTGCCTGGTTGGGCAGCAGCTGTTCTGAAATAGGCCCAGGGGGTGTTGGTAGACAGTCAGCCGAACACGAGCCAGTGATGTCCTCTGGCAGCAAAGACGATCAACAGCAACCCAGACTCTATTAATATAGGAGGAAAGTCAGTATATTATTTCCTTCCATTACCTGGCTCTTGTTAGGCCACATCAAAATATTGCCTCCAACTTGGGGACCTCAAGTACAAGAAAGACATTTCATAAACAAAAGCAGGTTCAGCAGAGGTCCACCAAGATGGCTGGGGGCTGGAGCACTTGGCCAGTGAGAAGAGGCTGAGGGAACTGGGCTTGTTCAGTCTGGAGCAGAGAAGGTTTGGAGGGGAATATAACAGCAGCTTGGCAGTGCCTATGAGGAGGTTACTGGGAAGGTGGGGCCAGGCTCCTCAGTGGCACATGACTGCAGAATGAGAAACAAAAGACATAGATGAAATCAAGAGAAATTCAGGCTGTAGATGAAGAAAACCTTTTTCATCATTAGGAAGCAGTGGAAGTGTTTGCCAAGGGAAGTTGTATTTATCCATGCTGGGAGGTTTTAAAGACTCATCTGGGTAAAGCCCAGAGCAGCATGGTGTGCTCTCATAGCTGTCCTTTCTTAGACCATGAGGTTGAACTACAGACCTCCTGGGGTCCCTTCCTATGTGAATTACTCAATGATTCAATAACGCAATGAGTTCACAATATGTATACAAAGCGAAGGGAAAAGCAACTATATCTACAGGGAGGAAAGACACTTCTGGCTTTTATGGTTTGTCCAATGAAATGATAAATCTTAAATCATACTGGGAGCATGGACTAGAATCCAAGCTACAACTGTCCAGCTGTACTGTAATAAGTTGGCTACAGTTCCATACTCCCTGTCGTTTGCTCTCCTTTTGGCCTCAGCAACCATGCACTCTTGGCTGCACAGCTTTAGGAGGAAGGCTTGAATGTTTGAAGTCTTTTATTGGCCACCAGAAAATTATTATTTTTTTTCCTTTTCCATAACTTCCTTCTCAGAGGAGGAGGTCCCCAGAGTGAAACAGAAGTCATGGCAAAATTCTGAAAGTAATGCTTGCCATATCTTTTGACAAGGTACTCATACCTGAAAATTATTTATTGAAAGAAAGTGCAGAAATTCCCCTATTCCACCATCTTATCTTCAGTCCAGATGAAATTCCAGAAAAATAGAATATAGACGTTCTCATTTCCCCTAAAGATTCCTTTAGGCTGTAAAATGATGTCATTTGCACCCACTTCAAAATTATTTTACACTATTTAATGACTGTGAGGGGACACTAGATTAAACAAAACTCAAGTCTCAAGAAATCTTTATCACATTAAATAAAATCAGAGTACCACTGCAGAGAATTTTAATTAAAAACTTCAAATAAACTCAAGGGAATCAAATAATTTGTGAACCTAAGCATATCAGAAAAGCCATGGCTCAGCGGCCTACATGAGTAGACTCAGCTCATTTCCTAACAGTGTTCTCCACCTTACAAAAAGTGTTGCCAGAGAGACCCTGTACCCTCATGCTTCAAGGCAAAATTAGTAGTCAGCTGAGGTCAGGAGGAACCATCCCTTACAACAGAGAAATGAGCAGTATTAGCAGCTCTGGGCTGCAAAGCCCTCTTCCCTAAGCAGGGGTTGTAGCTTTGGCTGCAAAAGAGAGCTCCTTCTCCGAACCCTGTGGCTGCAAATCTTTTCAAGACAAAATACATTGCCATTCATGTCTCCAGCTCAATGAGATGCCAGCAAAAAATTGTCTCCAGTGAAAATCTAGTAGAAGATAATAACTGTCAGTAGCAAACATTGCTGCCTGTTCCCTGCTATCTGCCATGGCAAATTCATTTGAAGAAACCCACAAGTCAGTCTGGCAAAGATGACAGCAGCATCAGAGGGCACTTTTCTGCCTGAAGGAGGAAATAAAGAAGAAATAGTGAAGACAAAATATGATGTGGTTTAAAAAGGTACATGGATTGGAAAGGGGAACAAAGGGAAAAAAATAAATGCTGATTAGGTATTTTACTTTTTAGAAAGGACTCATTTTACTTAACACCACAGTTAGGGATCAAATTCTTATTTTAGACAAATATGATATATAGGAAGAGTAGTTAAGGAATTTTTCCACCAATATTGATCTTACACAACTCTGGTTCCTTTTACTTTTTAATTTTCAAATGCTTTTAAGACTGTAACATGTAATTGTAAGATTTTAGTCCGTTTGTCCTAAAAGTATTTGAAAGAAATCCAAGTATGGCCACTACAGAAAACTAGACTTTAAAAAAAAAGTAATTGACTGTAGGCACATGTAACACAATGTCTCCATTTAATGTTCATTACTTATGCTGCATGATCTAAACAGACCCAAAACCTGCAGTTGATTTCTTTCACAGAATTGCTTATCATTTGAGAAAAGTTGGCTTGTAGGGCTATCCTTGTAGGGTATGCTTTTGTTCTCAGTTTTATGTGCAGTCAAAACACCACTTTTGCTGTGAAGTGCATTTTGGAAAGCCAGGGAACGCTGGGCCTCCTGAACCTCTTTGTGCAATTTCTTCTGGGGCAAGAGGATGGTTACAATACAGATGTATGGAGCTGTACAATACAGATCTGTCTGTGGGAGCTACGAAGGTGTCATTTCCCTTCCCTCAGACAAGTTTCTGGCAGAGGAGGCAACTGAGAAGAAAGCTGACTAAACATGGGGCAGAACGTGCCAAAAGGGAGGTACAGACTAGTTACTTCATGTTTCTCAGAGGACAAAGGCTGTTGGCAGGGCTGAATTTCTGGTTATCGGTTAAACTCTCTCATACAAGGTACTGTTTTTGCACATGACCTAGAAAATGTGCCAGAACTTCCATAATCATCAGTGTTTGAGATCCTTTAGAGTATCACAAGTATGGTTCTTCTTGCCTTGAGACAGGGAGTGTTTGACTTTTGAGGCCCTTTGCATTCCTAATTTTCTGTCATATATAGAAAATGGAATATAGAAAAAAATTATAGAAATTATATTGCAACTGTATATATACGGTGTGTATATATATATTTTTAAAGAAGCTGTAATATATAAAGGAACTATTCTTTTTTTGCAGTATTTACCTTCTGTATACATTTTTCCTTGTTTTTCAGACTTAGATATTTACATTTAAGCTCCATAAGGCAAGGATTGTTTCATTCTGTGTCTGAACAGCGCCCAATCTGTTAAAACTCCACTTCTTGTTGGTCCTCAGGCACTGCTATGAATAAAAGTACTAAAAATAGTAAATTGTATTTCTTTGTTTTCAGCAACATTAGATACAGGTTTCTCCTTTTTTTTTTTGTTTTGACTTCAGATTTTAGCAGACACTCTCCTAGGTGTTCTGGTGTGGTTTTATGCCTTTCAAAAGCTGTGTATGCACCACAGGGCTTCCTTTCAACTTCTTAAAGATTTGACTATAATTCAGATGGTGTGAAGTTTAGGACTTTTTTTTAAACTCAAAATTTAGAAGCAGCAGTGTGCGAAATCCACAACTGAGCTAGTTCTATCACACAACAGTAAAAATCCTTTTTCTTTTTTCTTAACAGATTGCCAGGGGCTTTTAATAGCACTTCTTTCCTACCTGGTTATGGTGAGTTAACCTTGGCTGTGTGCCAGGTGCCCACCAAGCTGCTCTATCACCCCCCCTTTTTTACCCTCTCCCTTCTCAGCAGAGCAAAAAGAAAGGGGAGGAAAATAAGATGAGAAACAAAAAGGAGTTTAATAATAATAGAAGCAAAAGCCAAGCAAATCCGAGCACGGAAGCAAAGGAAAACAAAGATTTATTCTCTACTTCCCATCAGTAGGCGATGTTTGGCCACTCCCTGGGAAGCAGGGCTCCAAGATGTGTAGTGGTTGCTCTGGAGGACAACAGAACGCGGCCCCCCCTCCCCTCCTTTTCCCCAGCTTTATAGCTGAGCTGACGTCATATGGTATGGAATATCCCTTTGGTCAGTTTGGGTCAGCTGTCCTGGTTATGTCCCCTCCCAAGGCCTTGCCCACCCTATCCCACTGAGGGGGAATGTTGGGAAGAGCCTTGGTGCTGTGCGAGCACTGCTCAGCAGTAGTCACAACACGGGTGTGTTATCAGCACCCTTCTAGCTCCCAGCACAAAACCCTGCACCATGAGGGCTGCTGTGTGGAAAAGCAGCTCAGCCAGACCCACTACACTGGCTCTCATTAAAGAAAAAAAAAAAAACAACAACAAAACAAAACAAAAATTAAATAAGTCTTCATTCAAAATTGATGGTTGGCAGCAATACTTTCCCAGGCATAAGACTACTCAAAGCAGAGATAGGTAGTAGTGGTAACTACCTACAACCTACCTAGACTTCAGCCTAAGAGAGATCAAATTACATTATAAACTTACACACATATTATGCAGAGATATTATTCAGTCTACCAGTCAAATACTGGAATCTGAAGGTGGGGAGGCAGACTGGAAGAGGACATGCTATTGATATTTAACAGTGCACAGCTGTTTCAGAAAAAAATATTAAGACCAGAAGTAACAAAAGTATTCAGCTGTATGTTGGATTTATGAAAGTGGTGCACAATTTTGGCCACATCACAAGGCCATGTGATTTCTTCTAATCACAGCCAGGGATCAGGTTTCTGGATTTATATCTTATCTAGATTCCTATCTGTGTCTGAAGTATGCAAGGCACTGCTCAAGGGCGAGGCAAAAGTGACTTATAGCAAGGCCAGGTGCAACCACTCTATGGATGCAAAGGCATTCACAGCCATGTGCTGCTTCCATATCGTGTGATATCAAAAGCACAATGTACCCTCTGGTGTTATTACAGAGGCTACTGTTGCACTTTTTCTGGTTATCTACACTGACTTTTTGTCTGTTTGAACTGGGCATGACTGCTCTTGCTTGAATACAGGACAGAATATGGTCCACTAAAATGGGGTACAGGCTCCAGGACTAGACTTTCAGTTCATTGCTGCTTCTGGGGGAGATGCATCCACTTTCCAATCACCAGTGCCATTGCTCAAAAGAGCTCCTGTTTCTGGATGTGCCCCACACCACTACTGGTAAGGCCAGCAGCTGAGGCTGTATGACAGCTAATAGGCTCATTCCTCAAGCTGGAAATTAACTGGGATCTTCCAAATGCAAAGCAGTAGGTATCAAAATCAGGCTTAAAATGCCAAACACTGAATGCAGGCATCAGCTGTTAAAAAACTTGAAATAAGTTCTTAGAAGTTCAGATCCAAGGTTCCCATTCTTTCCCCATGGGTGAAGGCTGACCTCTGCCACTTACAGCAGACACAGCCCTTCTCAGGGCAGCTCTGTCCTTCACAGCAACAGTCTCAGGAGTAAGACCTACCTTAGAAGAAAGGATGTCAAATCATCATAGGGATATGGTATAAATTAGTCCTTCCAGGGTTAGAGAAGTGTTTCTGTGTTGAACTGAAAGCCAATGTAGAATTGGCAATCCCTACTGGGGATCCATCCTGTTGCTGGCATGTGCAGCTGTCTGTTCTCTTCCACTCACAGAAACAGAAGGGAACATATGGTTTTATACATCTATCTTCTGTGGCATGACCTTTTTTTCCCTCTACATAAGGGAAAAGGAGTGTTAAAATAATTCTGCCTTTCTAGTGGTGTATTAATCACCGAGTGCAGATTCAGAATCATCTAAACTAAATGCTTGAGTTTGATTTTTATTTAACAGAAATCTTAGCCGAACAGATATGATTTGTGATTATCACTTACATTTCCAGCATATCAGATTAAAATGACAGCTTTAAAAAGTCATTATAGAGTGCACTGGAAGTCCTCTCCTTTTATTACAATCTACTTTTCCCTATGAATTCATTGAAATATATTTAATTAATATAGAAGTTTCTTGATAAATATTAGAGAACCATATTATTGTAGGAATAATACACAATAAGGCCTGTATTAACTGGCCATTACTACAGTTCTTAGGTAGCTGAAGTTACACAGCCTTGAGTTTCTTGAAGCACATGAGGTGTATTTTAAAAGATCATTAAAACATGGCATGTTGTGTCTTACTGCGATAAGTGTGAAAGAAGCTGCATTCCACTGAGAACACATCGACTGTTTTTAGCCTGAAAATGGATGAGAACACTGTGTTCCATACATGTTGGGAGAACCAGAAAATTGTGACATTTCTCCTCAATGACATAGAACTTTATGGAAAGATGTCAGTCATATTCGGTAGGAATCTGTTGCCTAAACCAAGACATCTTTGGCACTGCGGGCAGCCTGAATGGTGTCCAGATGTCTCTCCAGAAGGTGCCAGCCTTTTCTAGATCTCTCTTCATCTTTACTGTCATTTCTCTGCAGATGTCTTACATAGTTTATGTCACCCAAAGGACTTCAAATGCCTACTTGTTGGCCTCTGAATGACTACCATTACAAGTTCTACCTCCCATAATACACCTGCTAGACCAGTACATAAATACTTCAACCATGAGTAATGTATAGAGAGGCATATGGATAGACAGGTAGATAGGTAAGCTTTCTGCAGTACAATTTTTCAGACTTTCCCTGGAGCTTTGCTCTTGAGGCGTTCTGCTTCTTCCAAGGTGATAGGAAATAGGTAACAGAGCTGCTCTTGGTGCAGCTGTCTCAGTTGAGAAGGCTGATGCATTTCTCACCAAAAGCTTTTACTGCCTCAAAGGTTAGTTCTGCAAGGCCTCCTCCATGAGCTCTTTGGCTCTTCCGCAGATGGGGATGAGCTAAGGGAAACTGCCAACTAACACCTCATGAAGCTTCTCAAGTATCCATGTCCTCTCTGTGGATATCTGACAAGGACAGGAGTGTCAACCCAATGTGTTTAGATTTCCTCTTCCTGTCACAATTCAGTCAGTGTTATCAGAGCTCAGAATTAGTTGTCCCTACTGCTACAGATACTGGAAACAAGGGAAAAAAAGCTCTTGAACTAGAACTGGTTAATTTGGAAATGTTCTAAATTTACCTGTTACTCTAGTGGTCTCAGTGCAAGTTTTCCTTCTTTTAGTGTATAAACTTTTACAGCAGAGGTTTATCTATATTTGTGCCTAGTACTTTACCAGATCTTAATAAACATATAATAATAAACCATCCAAAACTGGTATGCTATGATAACTTACAAATATGACAATGCTTTTGAGTTCTCTAGTGCATTTAAAAAGTGCTACAAAAATAGAGTGAAGTAAATAAGCTATGACAGTTCAAAGAAAAGCTGGAGAGAATGGAATCAAGTTAGTGAAAGAGCTTATCTGTTTATTCAGATGAGAGTTTGATGTCCTAACTGTTAAACATTAATGTATTATCTTGATGGATTTTGTACCTACACACTTTAACATCACAGATAAAAAAGCTTTAAAAACAGCATATTGTAATATGTGCCTCATTTATTAAAAATGTATGGGCAAGATAGATTTTAATTTTTATCCTCTTCACATTCGTGTCATTGTTTTTACATTGAAAATCACAAATTCTGTTTTGAGGCTGAAAATGAATTGCAGTTGTCATTAAATGTGGGTGTTTACAGATGTTATTAATTGAGAAAATAGTACACTGTTCTCAACAAGAGAGTGCTTAATTTATACACTGGAGAGCTGAAAGCTACCCTAGAAGGAAGAGAAGAGCCTTTAGCAGTTTTTGAGACATGAAGAACGTGGCACATGAAGAACATGATCTCTCTCTCTTTTTATTAATAACCTGAAATAGTTTTTACTGTTTCAAATTTTTAAACCAAATTTCACCAATAACTTTGGCAGCCAAAATAAGGATCTATTCCTCTTAAAAAATATTGAAAACAGGTAATGTCCAAGGTAGATTATGGAATGGCAGCATCCAAAAGTTTCCATATCTGTGTCCCCCTTCTGCTAGTGGCCTAACTGCACCAGCTTTCATTAATTTCAGTAGGAGATTCAGACCCCATTTATCTCTCAGGATCAGGAAATTCATTTCCAGCAGGTATGTTTTTTGCTAAATACATCTGCTCCTGTAAAAAAACCAATTCTTTCCTATTTAAAAAATATTTTCCTCCAGGTTTTTTTTTTTTAACTGCTTTATATCAATGGAAATCAGAATCAGCACTTCTAAGTCATGATAGGAAACTGAAGGCAGGATTAGCCTATAATTATCTTGCTCATTCCAAACTAAACTGAATCTTAGTAACATACAATTGATTCTTCTCTTTCAGGAACCAAAATACAGGCTATTAAGACAGATATTCCATTAAAGCAAGTATGTGTGTAGATTTTGGCAGGTAATAGAGAATGAACAATATCTATATTTAATTTTCAAATTCGCTTGTTAAATTTTTTCAAAATGATTTGTTGGTTTAATAGGAAAAGATAGAATGTCTCTTGTGGTCAAAACATTATCTTTTAATTCGCTAGGGCGGTATCCTAAAGTAGCACATTTGTGTAGTAACAGCATTTATCCTCTATATATTTCACTAGCACCAAAGAGTGTTGCTATGATGAACACATATACCAAGATGTGCCTTGTATTTTTTCTAATACGTGTTTTTTGCTGTATCTTACTAGTTTTTGAAAGACAAATAAAAGGCAAAAAGTGGCTTACATAAAAATAAGCAAATGAGTAAAGAACCAATACTGCATGCCAAGATGTGCTCATATGTGCACTGCTTCACACTGCAAAACCACTTTCCAACATCAGGGTGTCTTATAAATATGTTTGACAGCTCAGTAGTAAAGTATGTTCCTACTTTGGATGGAACATTGCAGTTCTGTAGGATGCTGGTCCATTGTGAGTTTGTCCAGTTGGCAAGCTAATGCCAATCAATAAGAAGAGCTATGAATATCTTCATACACCACACTCTTCCTTCTGCTTCTTCAGCTTTACTACATATGATGGTTTTGACTTGGGCATGATCACTAGGTTAGCTTGAATGGTGTCTTGCTTAAGTTGATAATTTAAACGGTTAACCCTTGCTTAACATGGTGGCTCATTACTGAAGGGCATCTCAAAGCACAATCCTTTTTGGCTCAGCAAGGGTTTGTAGGCAGATGGTGACTGCTTTTGTGCTGGAGAATACTTGAAAAATCACACAACAAAATGCTTAAACTAAGATTAAGCTAAGATTCTTAAACTAAGTCATGTTCTATTTCTTAGAGGATTCTTTGACAATGTTTCCAAACTGGGGGTCTGATGAACCTTGGTCAGGAAATAGCTCTCCAGTAAAATACTGGAAAATATTGTGATTGCACTAAATCGGTGTTCTTCTCAGGTGAGGTGGCAGCAGCTCAATGCTCAGAGGGCTGGACAGGGAGAAGCACAGCAATTATGTTTGTGCAGCAGCACTGCAAATGAATTTTATTTGCATTTGACAGTTTGCAGGTCCCTAGTCCATACAAACATCTGCAGGTGATGTGCATAGAAGCTCTCGCTCTGTGCCCATCAAGGGACTAGGTACCAGCTGACAGATATAGAATGGCACCCCTGGGTTCAGTCAAGCTTGGGCTTAAATTCAGCATGGCTGAAAGTGGTCATATTCTTCCCACAACCTTTCTGAGAACTTAGATCAACAGCAGTTTTCAGTGAGCTTTTCTAGCTGGCCTATTTCAACTGAGACTTCCCTCTCAACAAGCTGTTTTCTCCCTGGTGCCTCTCTCTTATTTTAATGGGAAATCCCAAGTGCTGCTCATGTCCCTGTAAAGAAGCTGGAGACATCTAGGCAAAGGATGTAAGCATGTGGTGTGAAAGATTCATGTATGGCCAGAACATTTCCTATCGGGCAGTCCCAGGTGCCTGTGGGCTCTCTGTTCACTGCTGCAAGTCCTTTCTGAGCAAGCCCTCTGCCCCCACACCAAATTTAGGAAGTCAGGTACTTACCACAGAATATGACCTCCCACTCTCTGGGCCAAGTCTGGGAAAGACAGGCATTTCAATGCCTCAGTTTAATTACCCACGCTATTTATTGGCTCCTACTTCTTTCTATTGATTGTATGTCAGAACCTAATTTAACAGTAGTGGAGTGGCAGGGAACAGAGGGCACCCAGGGGCTTAAGGCCCTTATGTTATTTTCCTAAAATATCCTGAATCATGCCCTTTTTTTTTTTTCTCTCTCTAAGGAATGGGAGAATATACATTAAAGGCTGAACAAAACATTTTGACACATGAAGTCAAGGAGAGTTTTGCCATCAGCTTCAGTGCAGCTTGCTAAACTGTAGCTGGCCAGCTGCTAACAAGGTAAAAACATGTCCATGTGTTAATACATTTTCATGATGTCCAGGTGTGTACCTTTACAAGCCCAGGAAAGGGCAACCTTGCTAATTGGAATTACAGTGTGTATTTTCTAAGTTGACTGAAGTGCTACTCTTGCTGCTGCTCTTTAACATGGGGCAGATCATTTGCCAGGAGGACATCTATTCCCTATATTCCACCGCTTATTTGAAATATTTATGTAGCATATTAAGTAGAGAAGAGCTTTGCCAGTAGAAAAACATAATAAACAGAAATACACAAGTCTAAAGATTCACATTTTAGGGAAAAACCTAGCTTTCCTATGAAAAGAGCTTTGCAGAGCAGCTGAAGTCAAATTATTAGAAATTTGAATGACTGAAGAGTTTCTCTCACTAATCTAGAGACTATTCTGGTCCTACAAGCCAGTCGGCATCTGAAAGGGCCTCTCCCTCCCACTGGAAAAAAAAAATTAGATTCTTTCATGTCCTGAAGTTAAGATTCTTTCCTTTGTACACAGACTTTTTTTACAGAAAGATGAGTCATTAGGAGAAACTTGAATGTGGAGAAGGCTTGACATTCTTGGATGGGGGAGATAGGAATAATAAAATAAAAATAATGAATATGGGTGAGGAGATGGGAGGAGAAGGCAGAAGAGATGACTAGAGTATTGATATTGCCTGCGACTGACAGCCTCAGGAAAACTAATTAGGGCTGAAGAAGCTGATGAATTCCATATGAGAAAATGGAGTTTGAATATTAATAGGTTCTGCTCCGTTTTTGTCCAATTTTAAATCCATTAAATTTGAAGGGCCTCAAAGTTTGGAAAAACACATTTTTTTATTCTTGTGACATGATGAATAATGCAAAGATTAGGATATAGTACTTTTTGCAAGGGTACAAACCCATGAGTATACTTGGGATTAGCACATAGCTAATGCACAGCTGAAGTCCCACTTAAATAATTTATTTTTTAAGGGTTTCCATGAAACTTAAATGGTGAACTGGGCTCTGTTTCTGCATAAGCCTGACACCATCACTCAGTATTTGCCATCAGACAAGGAAAAAGTGTTACACAGTGTGTTTTTCATTTGTTTTGCTATTATGCTGTTTTAAGAATAATGATTTGCCATTGCTTGGCTCTGTGATTCATTTGATTGTTTTCCCTCATTTCAAGATGAATCGTAGTTTTTAATCTGTTTTCTGTCATCTCTCATTTCACTGAAGCACACATATTGCTTTTATTGCCATGCAAATAGGTGCTATATAAATAAAATGTATTATTATGATCATCAAAGTAAAAGAACCCAGAGTCATCTGTTACACAGGGTGCTCTTTGCCAGACTTGGTGCTTGCGCTTGCAGTCCGTCTCACCACTTCTGCTGGCAGGGCTCTGGGGAGGTGGTGTTTCTGAGCCATACCAACTGAGAAGCACCAGGGCAAAAGAGTGAACGGAAGTGATGGGGCAAATTTGTCACCAATACTTCCAGAGAATTACAACTTTTTCTCTCATGGAGAAACTAGTGATAAGAATACAGAGTTTTGAGGTCATCATACCTCAGAGGAACAGAGACAGCAGATTAGCACTTGGGTGGGAAGCCTCCCAGGAGCCACTGTAGCCACACTCTGACAACTGTATTCCCATGCCTCTCCTGCACTTACCTGCTGGATGCTCTCCTGCTTCAGCTGCCTCCCAGAGGAGTCAAATCAGCAAGTGCAGCTGCACAAAAGCATCCCCTGTCTGCCTTTACCTAGCTTTCCTTTGGTCAGGCAGTGCATGGAGAAGCATGCATGGGGACATGGGAAGCAGTTCTGGGGTGGGTACAGCTTGAAAGGGCTACAGGTCTTCCTAATCTTACTGACAATATTGCTGGAATGTAGTGAGGGTTTTTGTTCAGGTGTTTGAATGGTAAACTGAACTCCTGGAGATATAAATTTGACAGCCAGCTATCTCTTGCTTTGCTCAGAAGGACAAGGATGCCTGACATGTTCAGTCTAGAATGACATCTGCTTGAAGATAAGAAACCTCAAGGAATATATTTTGCAGTGCTGTCTGCATGGGTGTGTTGTCGGAGAGGAGAAAGAGATTTTACTTACATTCTAGTAAGTAGTTCTTCCATAAAACAGAATATATTGTGCTAAATTAGGCCCCCAAAATTTTATTTCCTGGATGCCTGGGTAAAAGGGGCTGATCTCCATCGGTTCCAAACACAGAGTGATTCACTGTATTCTCTGGACTCCTGAGAGAGACTTGTTAGCCTGCATTGGTCACATCTTGCCACCGCCACTTGCTTTGCTGGCATGTAATATACCTACAGGCTCTAGGTTTCCTAATTACTTATGTTCCTACTGCAAGCCAAGACTAGCCATATTTTACAATGTTCCTGAGGGAATAAATATATTCAGCCTGTTGAAGCTGAATGCTCCCTCTCTTCTTGAAGGTTTTATAACATTTATCCCAGCCAGCAGCTGGGGTATAGAGTGATCTGCTCCCACTGGACTTCTGCTGGGCATTCTGAGGACATCTGGATGCACGGTCTACACCAGGGAGGTTGCACATGCATTATAGGTGCATTTCAGAGTGGGAAGAAAGACCTGACAGAGTATGGGGCAAAAGGATAAGCAAACTACCAACCTGCATTAGCTCTTCGTGACAGGGAAATGGTATTTTAAGGTTTAGGACAGGATACATGGAGGATTTTAAAGCCTGGTATATATTGTACTACTGGGCAGGGGTGCATGGAAGGGAGGACAACTGCTTAAGGAGACTTCATGGGGTTCAGTGGCAGGGAAATGGTTGACTCTGAAGGAGGAAGTAAGAGCAGCAGGGGCAAGAAATGGCTGAGAACATAGAGACAACGATGTATGCATGCAGTGCCCTTTAGCACCAACCTGTACAGACATACACCACACCACAGTATTCCCTTTCTTTGTAGGACCCTAATGCCTGCTGATGGCACTATCAAGCAGGGAGAAAACTCTCCTGAGTCTTGGCTGTGGTATCACACATCATGTCAGCAGCAGTGGCAACCAGCAGCATGCAAAATGTTTGCAGAGTGAATGCAATGTGGAGGACTCCTCGCTTGAGTGAGGACTTGGTTCTTTTGGGTGACTTAACTACCCAGACATTTGTTGGAAGAACAATACAGCAGCTTACATGTCATCAATCAAGTTCCTGGAATGCATGGAGGACTGCTTCCTCATACAAATGTTGTATGTGCCAACCAGGAATGAGGCACTGCTGGACTTGCTACTCACAAACCAGGAAAACCTGCTTTGTAGTATCTTGATTAGTGATAGCCTCAGCTGTATGGTCACAATGTTGTGGAGTTCCGCACTGAGCACACGGAAGGTTAGTGCTAAGACAAATGTTTTAGATTTTAGTAGAGCAAACTTCAGCTCACTCAGAGCTCAGCTGGGAGGGATTCCATGGGAAGCTTCCATGGAGGACAAAGGAGCTAGCATTTTTCAGGAATGCTCTTCTGGAAGCACAAAAACAGTTCATCTGATTTAAACTTGAGGGAAATAGGTGGAGCAAGAGACCTCCTTGTCTTAGCTGTGAGCTTCTGAGTCTGTTCAGAACCCAAAGAGAAGCATACTGGAGATGAAAAAGTGGATGAATACCAGTTGAGAACTACAAGGGCATTGTCAAGGTGTGCAGAGATGCAGTTGGAAAAGCAAAAGCTCAGCTCAAATTGAAGTTGGCCAGTCACAAACAAACTACAAGAAAGATCCAGGTTGATGCAAACACAGACCTACCATCAGTGAAGGAAGAAATGGTATACGAACTATCACAGGAGCTTGACCAGTATAGATCGATGGGGCCTCACGTTATCCACCCAAGGGTGTTAAGACAGCTGACTAACATCATTGCAGGGCTTCTTTCTGTAATCATTGAAAAGTTGTGGAGATTGAAGGATATCTCAGAAGACTGGAAGAAAGTTAATGTCACCCCCATCTAGAAGAAGGACTTAAGGGAGGATCCAGGAATTATAGGCCTATAAGTCTTACTTCAATACCTGAGAAAGTTATGGAATGAATCCTCCTGGGGCCTATCACAAGCCAAATGAAGTACATGATTGAGAAAAGCCAGCATGGATTCACCAAGTGCAAATCGTGGTTGACAAACTGATCACTTTCTATGACAAGGTAACCTGCTCAATTGATGTGGGGCAAGCAGTGGATGTTGTCTACCTGGATTTCTCCAAGGCTTGCGATATGGTTCCCCACAGCTTCCTCCTTGAGAAACCGATGCACTACAGTCTAGACAACTGGTTTGTGCAGTGAGTCAGGAACTTGCTGGCAGGCCACACCTGGTGTGTAAATTGCTCTTTTTCAAACTGGCAACATGTCTCAGGTGGGGTCTCCCAGGGATCAATATTGGGCCCAACACTGTTTAATATCTTCATAAGTAATGTGGATGATTGGGTCAAATGTACCCTGATGAAGTTTGCTGATGGCACCAAACTGAGTGGGGAAGTGGACACTTCAGAAGGGAGAGCTACCCTGCAGGAAGACCTGGATAGGCTAGAAGAGTGGGCTAACAAAAACCTTACAAAGTTTGAGTGTGAGGTCTTACACCTGGGAAAACATAATCCAGGAGTGCAGCACAGGCTGGCATCTACCTGGCTAGAGAGCAGCTCTGTGGAAAGGGACCTGGGGATCCTGGGGGACGACAAGCTGAATATGAGTAAACAGTGCGGTACAGTGGAGAAGAAAGCCAACAGGATACTGAGTTGCATCAACAAAGCCATCACCAGCAGAGATAAAGAAGGTGTTTTCCCACTCTACTCGCTGCTTGTCAGACCACACCTGAAATATTGTATTCGGTTTTGGTCTGTGCTATGCAAGAAAGATATGGACAGGCTGGAGACGGTCCAGAGAAGGGCCACAAAGATGACCAAAGGTCTGGGAACCCTGCCAAGGCTGAGAGAATTGGGTATGCTCAGCCTTGAGAATAGAAGGCTCAGGGATTCCATTTTTTAAAGGGTGGCTACAAAGAAGATGGAGACGCCCTTTTTACATAGAATCACACAGAAAAGACAGGGAGTAATGGATACAAGTTACTCTTGGGGGTATTCCGATTAGACACAGGAGGAACCTTTTTCACAACAAGAACAATCAACCATTGGAATAATCTCCCTAAGTATGTGGTGGATTCCCCAACATTGGACACTTTTGCAATTTTGCTGGACAGGGTGCTGGGCCATCTAGACTGTGCTTTTTCCTAGAAAGTTTGGGTCAGATGGTCCTTGAGGTCCCTTCCAACCTGGTATTCTAGGATGCCATGACTCTATGAGTATTGGAGGCTGGCAAGAAGGATATGGTTCAAATAAATCATGTGGCAAATGTCATCCTATACCTTTGTAGTCATACAAAGTGGGACAGGAAGCTGTAGAGCTTGATCTGCTGCATGGACACATTTGATGTGGCCCTGAAGCAAGTTCTGCATACAGGCAGTGTGGACACAACTGTGTGAAGCTGAATGGCATAGTGAATTTGTGCCCTAATGCTCACTGCTCCAAGCTGCATGGCAGAATCACTCTCAAATGAGCTGCTCTTCCCACTAAGGCTGGAGGACATTGACACTGGGTGTTGGGTAAGAAACAACCCAGCTTCTTCAGGGCTTCCTAGCCATATCAGTACTGCCTCAGTTCTCTGTCCTAACACTGCTGCAGCTCAAGGATGGCAATTTACCACTCCATGGCAAAAAACACCAAGTTCCACTTTAGAGATAAACCTGCTGCTCTTCTGTTTTGGTATCTGCTGAATCCCTGAAGACACATCATATGATAAGCTACAACAGAAATAATAGTGTAATTTTAGTAATGACACCTTTTTTACCTAGCTGGCAAGCCACCCAAAACACCTCTGGATTTGTGGAGGAGGGTCAAAAGTGAAAGCTGCCAACTGACTTCCTTGACAGCCCTGTTCTTTGTTAACATGTGCCAGTGTCCCCTAATGTCAGCCTTGTCCTTGTTCTTACAAGTGATGCTCTTTTAAATCCAGTTTTTCGTGGTCACCTTTGGGGGTTGTAACTCTACCAGTTAACAGATACCAGCTCCACAGCACATGCTGCACCTTCCACCTTCCCTGCCTCCATGCTCTGTCTCACAGAGACCAGATGTCAGCAGCTTTTTGCTGGCAATCTCTGCTTAGCAGGGAAGGAGCATTCCCAGGGCTGCCACTGTAAGCACAGGAACCTCAAGACACCCATCTTGCTGGTGTGGTGCTTGATTCATGCTGGGAGCATTCTGCAAATTTACTGAATTTCACTAATCTATTGAAGGAAAACAGCAGAAATAGTTGTGACTTCCCTCCTCCTAAACTTTTCCCTCATAAGTGAAATACCAGGTCTTTTCCAAGAGCAGCGTCTCTGCTTGTTTTGGTGGGACCTTTAAATACAACCAGGCAACATTTGATGCAAGGTAAAAACTATCAGAGCACAAAAAAATGTCTCTGGCTGTATTGCTGATCTAGACAAACAGCCGCTGACTCATTGCCAGTTCATGCGGAATACAATCATAAAAATTTACAATTTTAGCTGTTTCCTGGTTAAGTACAAAAACTGGAGGAGTTCTACACATCCGCTGAGGTGTGGTGTATAATGTCAAGGGACAAATCGGTGCAGCTCCCAGCTGCTGATCACATGCATGGCATTTATGCTGGCCTAAAGTAACACTTCATGTCTCAGGAAAACCATCTTGCATGCCTCAGGAATTGTTGGAGGACTCACTTTCTGAGGTTAGACTGGGGTTTTTTTTTATAAAAATTTGGGTTTTTTCACTTTGGTTATCAAGGAATTGAAACAAACATCAACAAGAAATACTGAGGTAGTCTCAGAAAAATGATGCAAGAAGGAAAGCTGAGCACAGAGGATTTGTGGTAAAAGGGAAGAAGTTTTCTGATACAACACCAACACCCCTGCAAATGGCTCTGCTGCTTCAGAGCTGAGTCTCCAGAGCCAAGTGGCTTGATCTTGGTGGATCCATGTGAACTGTGAGGACAAAGCTTGAGCTTGTCTCTACACTTGGATTTTCCTGCCAGGAATCCAGGAAGCTTCCTCCAGGCTTGAGGCAGAGCATGAGACAAAACTGTGGATATCTGTGACAAGCAAGGAATGGGGAGTGGGAGGGGGAATTGCAGCCATACCCCCAAATGAACATGACGGTGTGGGTCGCCTTCTGACGACCTCAGCCACTGTGAAACATGGGATTTGCTGGAAGGATAGGGAAGTTTAGGCAAGAGAAAGATCTAGTTAGCTCTGGACTGAACAACAAGGGAAGAGGTCCTCCCTTGTTACTTCACAGATAATCCTGCCTCTTGATGAAAGTGGTTATTTGACAGTGTGATGTCCCTTCCTAAATTTCCATTCATAACAAGTTATCAGTATGGCTGAAGATCCTTTCTTGCCTACAAATGTGGAAGAAAAAAGGGGAAAATTTATCTGAGGCTGTTAAACTTTTACTTACCACTGAATCTTAAAGCCAACTTCAAAACTGCCCTGTGTTCTGAGTTCCATGACAACTTGCACAAGAACAAGGAAATCCATCATGAAATAAATGGTCTAAGAAAATCCCTCTGCAGAACTTCAGCTACTTCAGCTGAGCAATTCAGACTGTCTATATCTCAGTAACATCTGGCATATGTGTTTGTTGCTCAGCTTTGGTTTGTAAATATGTTTGCTCTTAGCGCCATGTGTTAATATAATTTTCCTTGTATGGGTGGATTATTTTTCACTGTATGGCATAGTTAAGAATTTTCCGTTTGTAACAACATATCTTAACAGTTTTGTCAAAATATATAAGATCATTAAAAGCTACCAGATAACTGGTATTAAATTGCAC
Organism: Eurystomus glaucurus suahelicus; assembly: GCA_032159205.1. Classification (NCBI taxonomy): domain Eukaryota; kingdom Metazoa; phylum Chordata; class Aves; order Coraciiformes; family Coraciidae; genus Eurystomus; species Eurystomus glaucurus. The sequence goes on along the minus strand of JAVFHW010060601.1, from coordinate 53,478 downwards.
TGCATGTTGGTATGTTCTAGATTTAAGAAATCCTAAGTAGAGGCTATTGATTTTACTGAGCCGGGAATGTTCAGCACTTCTGAGACCCAGGTCCATAAAGTGGTGTTGTTTTTATAACTGTCCAAACTAATAGCCTTAATGCCTGAGAATTGTCCTTTCCTCTCTTGAAAATAGCAATCATGTTCTTATTGTGACTTTTACACTCCCTGCAGATTTGTTTGCCAAAAGACCGCAGCAAATGACTACAATCTCTAGCATACCAACATTTAAAAACAGCATGACAACACCAGTCTGTACATACTCCATCTTCATCACATCAGAGACTGAAACTTCCTGGCAATTGGAGAAAAAGCCATTAATACTCATAGCTTTTTATTAGCCAGGCCAGATTTGTTTTAATTTTCCTTTGGCAATAGCAGTAGCTCCTTCAGACTGCACAAGCAGCTACACCTGAGCAGAATCCAAAAAAGACACCTTGCTTCCACTGCAGAAATGTTAACTCTTGCGTGGTGGCTGTGAAAAAGCTCATGGTACTTCAGTGCAGGGGAATCCTTCTGGCTAAAACTGACTGTGACTCGCAACACAACCATCATTTTAGCAGTGTAAGTGTGAAGATTCACCTAACCCGTGCCACCACACACCATTGTTGAAAAGCTTCTAGTGCTTTTCAGAGGCAGACGCTCCTGGCTTATTCTCCTCACTAGAAAAGACACAATGCAATCTCCAAGTGCAAAATTTATTTGTGGTATGAAATTAGGTGTTTGTAGAGAAATCAATATATGATGAGGTAATAATTTGGTTCTAATTAAGCCCATTTCTAGGTGATTGATTTTTGCAATCTGAAGCGCCTTCCCCAAAACATTTTTGTGCTGCTTGTCAAAGCTGTGAGTTTGCAAAATTGTTCAGGCACTCCCTCTTGGAGTCACCTGAACTGTTGGGTGATGGTGACTCCCCTGATGTTTCCCTTCGGCAGGTGATAGCAGAGCTAACTTTAACCAGTCATTCTCCCCACCAACACCACCTATTTTTGTATTCTGTTCTCATCTCAATTCTAGTGAGAATCATGCTTTGCAAACTAAATAGGGGAAAAAATGCAGTACTATCTGCTTTTGCTTTTATTTTGTTCGTAGTTCTACCACACATCTTAAAAACTTTGAGCTTTTTGTTTGAAGCCAGCACAATGAGATTCGTTTATACTTACAAAAACATATATGTTGAAGTTGTTGTCTTTGAGAATATCTGATTGTTATTCTTTGACAGAGTTGTCACTAGAGGGTCCATTTTGAGCTCATTCATTGAAAGCCATGGCAGCAACGGCAGCCAGCCTTAGCTCGGTTCAGCCTCCAGAGATTTGCAGAGAAGCTATTTGGAGTTTATCACACAGTTTTGCAAAGCACTACAGCCTCAGCAAGCTGTCATAAAGAGCCTCTCATTCCAACTGGGCTCATTTACAAGTAGTATTTTATTACTCTCTGCTCTGTTTTACCCTGCACCTTGCAAAATCTTTCTTCACCTCTTTTACTCTGTTGATAGATTAAGAAATTCTGAAATACGACTCAGAAAAATGCTTGGTATTTTTAATGCATTTATAATTCAAGAGCTATCCAGCTCCACTCAGACTGGAGCTCTTTGATGCTAAGCTGCTCCACATCCTGATCCCCCCTGGCCAGGTCCTGCAGCAGAAAGCTTTATCCTGAGCAGAGCCACTTCCCAAAGCCACTCTGCAGTTCCACAACTAGCCCCCACCCAGGACTGTGCCATTTGCTGACAATCAGCCTCTTCCATCTGCTCTTTTTGTAAGAGAATTTTTAACTTGAGCACTAATAGCCACTGTTGTCTGAAAAGCAATGTGCTTTTCATCCCATAAGGAGGATGTTAGAGCAAATAAAAAAGTCCATAAGGCAAATTGCACCCCTGTACCTTGCCCTGTGTGTGTTGGCTCTGACACAAATCTGTCTCCTAGGGGAACTCTGCTGGGAGCTGGGGCAGCAGCTTCAAGCCACAGTTTCCTCAGCATAGTGTAACAAGGGGTTTGAGGGTGTTCTAGGTAAGAAGCTCTAATTTGGGGTTGTATCAGACTTGTCATCTTAGGTACACTAATCTGCGTCAATAGAAACCTGGGTGTGCCCTGCCCACCAACTCCTGGCACTCCAAGCAGCAGTTGCTGCCAAATCTCACTATTTTATCTCAGGGCATATAAACATTTGGTGCTTTTCCCTAAGTCTCAGCTCCTCGAGTCAAGTGATTATCTGCACACGCCAGCTTGTAAAGGTGAAGAGCCAAGTACTCACCAGCACTCTGCCCTTTCCAGCAGAGCTAAAATGTCATGGGAAGAGAAGAAAAATGCCCCATTTGACAGGTAAAATGTAGTGGATGATGTGGTCTTGCAAGCCAGATGTATACCACAAGCATATCACTGAGAATCTGAGCCACAGCCACCAGAAGCAAGGATATAAATGAAGAAACTGGGTTTGTGCAGCTGCCCAGCCCCCTGGGGATGCTCTGATTTTAGTCCCATGTTTGATGCAAACCCACCCAACAACGCTGCCTTTTCCAACTGGGAGAGAAAAGCAGCTGCCACCTTAAAGTTGTTATTTTGCACATAACTGCCTGCTAGCTAAGCTTCCCTCCCTTCCAGTGCTTACGGTTAACTCCTGCTTTGTTTTCTTATATCTCTTAATCCTCAGAGGCGGTATGTTCTCACACACTTTTCTAGTCGAGAGGGAACTGTCTCCTCCCTATACATCAGTTTCGCCAGTCATATGAATTCTGTATGAGACTTAAAAATCAGTGGCCAGCATGGGATTCTTGTAACTATTTAGCGGCAGTAATTCCGGTGATTTTTCTCTTCTGCTTCTTGTTCATCCATATTAGTGGGTGACAGCCTGTAACAAATGCATCCGTACCTGGCAGATAGTATTTATTAGCATAAATTCCAGCTCCTTCATGTGGTAATTAATGCCAAACATTTCTGTCATTTCATAAGATCATAATTCTAAGAACTGCCTTTTTAACCTACGTAAACAATGATGATTTATAGCTTTGCAGATATGCGACTGAGTCCAGCTCCTCTGTTTTATGCAGAGGACTCTGCCGCTTGTTGTATTATTAAGTTTTTCCTCAAAATCTAGTCTATAAAGCAGAGTCAACCCACATACATTTATTTTTCCTTATAGACTTTCTCGTACTTAAAATAGTAACTCCTTTTAAAACCATATATTTCTGTCTCTGATACAGCAGCAATTTCAGAGTTGCCAATAGTAAGTTTTCTAGGTGACCTCACCAAGAGGTTTCACCTCTCTTTTGATCGGAGGAACTCAGCTTCCTTCACCAGCCCAGCCTAGCCTGGTCCTTTGAAATTTTGCATTCTCTTACCAGGATAAACTTTGTTTGCATACGGCTTGAAGAACCTAGCAGGTAGGTCTGCTCTTTCAAATAGCATTTCTGACACTAGAAAAAAGAAGTTTAGAATATAATATCTGATTTAGAAGATGTTGCATACCCTCTGAAACCTAACATCTAGTCCAAGAACCTTGCTACTGAGGACTGCCAGAAGTTTGGCCATAATTGCGATTAGTGTGCTAGCATTAACCAGAAGGCTTGTGTTTCCTCTCCTTCCCTCCCTTGTTAGAGATTTCTGCCTAATGAGAAGTGTAACCGATGGTATTGCTTGCACTTGTGTGAGGAAGGATAGCCTTCTGCATGTTGCTGCCTGAAGTCCCATCCATCTGGACATGTGTTTCTGGATCCCTTTCCTCATGCCCTTACCAGACTCTGGGGCTGGGAGCAATGCAGTGCGATGGTACACCCCCTCTTCTGCTACCCTCATTGCCATAAACCCTGTAGGTGCAGCTCTTTTCTGTGGGGATGCACAAATCCTTAGTAGAGAGGTGGTGAAGACAGGCACCCCTGGCCCCCTCCAGGGATCCCAAGCCTGTGTCACAAGCAAAGGCTGATGGGGTCTCAGCTGAGGGCTACAGCTACCATTTGGTGACTGTGAGACCCTCTGCCTGCATATGGAGTGTTGGAGGGCACATCATACAGCAGCTTTTGATCACTACTCACTTTGGAGGAGAGCCAGAAGCGATGACGTACAGATGAAAGCTTCTGTATCCCAAAAGCAATCCTCTAAGCCATCCAAGTCCTTCTAAAGCTCTGACTGTTTGCTAGCTGAAGAGTTTTAGGTTGGTTATGTAGCAAGAGTAAGAGTGAAAACACTCCTGTAGAAAACACTAGTGTTGTTTTGATTTTGGATGCTCAGTCTGTTTCGTGTTTGTATTTGCTGTACCACTGCCCTTTGAGGGATTGATGCCCAATCTATAGTAAGGGGGGTGTGGCTGGCTTAACTTCTGAAAATGCACTACCTTGCATACCTCTTTTGTTAGTTCAAACAAAGGAGTCTTATTAGAATAGACTGTTCCATTTAAATTACATGTTTATGCTACTTGAGTTTATAGACATACATTAGCTTTAGTTCTTACACTGAAATAAGCAGTAAAATAAAGCTGAAAAACATCCCGTGCTGCCAGGGTCACATTTTTCAGCTGAATTGCTGAGGGGATATTAAGCATGCTTTGGCTTTTTTTGATAAATTGTGATTTCTCCTTCTCCCAAAGTAAATGGAGGAGTAGTATTATGTGTTTGTTTCTTCCACTTCTTCATGAAACTCAGTGTGGATTACAGTCTTTGGTACAGGGGCCTAACTCTTCAAAGCACTTATGCACGTACAAAAAAATCCTCAGAGCAGCTCCCAAAAGCAGCTGATTAAAATAAGACTGATTTAAGAGGCAGAGAATATTCCAATCTGCCTCACTTTAGTCAGCCTGTTTCAGGAGATGGTCCTAACACTCTGTGTTATTTTCAAATTCTTGATCCCTCTGCTATATAAATTTGCTCTTACGGCAGGGTCAGTAAAGTGTTGTCTCGGCTGAGACCAATGGGAGTTTTGGTACTGACTTCCATGGAGTCATTATTCACCAGTGATATAGCTGGGTTTTATCGACTTTTGGCTGCTGAGGTATTCCCCCATTTCTCATACATACCAAACATAGATATTTACATGTATTTGCCATCTGTGGACATCATTGGCTTTCACCAGATAACCCCAATGCAAACACTAAGTTTAAGCATTTAACCATTGCAAATACTGAATTTAGAATTATTCTACCAGTGAGGGCATAACATGCAAGTATCCAGAAAACTATTTGATTCTTGAATAGACTAGTCTTTGTGAAGAGATTTGATGATCTATATGGATAAGGCCATTAAAATCACTGTGCAAGACTAGAGTGAAGCAAAACAGCTCACAGATATGAGCTCTTATGCAATGATTTAGTATCCAAGAGCTCTCTATTAAAATTCCAGATGTGCTCTTTTTTTCTTAATCACAGAAATATTTAAATAAAATCTCACTCCTTAGCACTCTTGCCAGATTACAATGTTTAAAACCTGCCTCTTTCAATGCATGCCTAGAAACATGCCAATTCACTGCTTGCTGGAGAAAGGAACCATGTAGCTTGCCACTAAACATCCTTCTCTGATCTGGGTTGCTTCTGAGTTGAGTCAGGCTGATATTGCATGCTGTCTAGCTGGTAGAACAAGCCTAATACCCTGGTGTGATAGTTCAGGGCGTTTAAATAAATAACCCTGTACTGGAAATTTTACAAGAAATAGCCCTATATTGGAAATTGTACAAAGTTCTAAATAATTTAATTTACAGTTTTTATGTAAAAGAATTGTAAATAGAATTAAATTCATTAATAGGGTCATTTGGTTACATTCACAGCAATGAGCAAACCCATTAAAAGTTCCAAGTCAAATTCTAAATAGAAAGTTGAGGGTGGCTCTTCATTTAATTTAAAAGCTTTTTTTTTTTAACTAACAGACTAACTATCTTGTGGGTGGTGTGCTTCTACTGCTGAATAATTTCTGAACGTTAAAGCCCTCAGCACTTAAAAAAAGGTGAGCAGCTCCTCGAAGAACACGAAGCTAACCCTGACAAGGAAGAAAATTTTTATCATTTAATGTTAATGAAAACCAAATTTCCAGTAAACATTAAGCATGCTAATGTAATTCATTCAAGTGGCAGTGGATTTATGCTCTATTTATTATTTTTTATTCAAGCAATTGCAATTACCTGAAGAGAAATGGAGATTCATACACAAGTTATTAGTATGAGTTGTTAAAAAAAACCTTCAGAACTCTATAAATCTATTTGAAATTTTCTTTAACTATCAAAGGAAGTATTTTAATGCAGGAATGAAAGTGTAAATATGTCATATCTGGTTTTAATTGAGTTTGTTGACAATACTTTAATGGCAGCAAAGTGCAAGCAAGGACTTTGAAACAAAGGCAATGAGCCAGCCAGTTGCTGAATGGCAAATTACATGCAATTGAATATATAATCATTTAGAATATTTTGTCCTAGCTTCCATTAATAGAAAAGTGTGTGTGTGTGTATGTGTGAATATATCTGTGCATGTACATATGTGCATTTTCAGCTTGAGGCTGAGACTCTGGAACCTGCATCCACAGCTGAACAAGTCTGGATGTGGTTGTGGTCCCAATTCAGCTCTCACTAACATTTACTTTTCAAGAGTCACAGTACACAGAGGGATCGTTTAATTCAGGTTGCACCTATGGAGGCAGTAGGACGTTGGTGGGGAGATCATAGCTGTCTGTGTTCCAGCAACTAAAGAGCAGTTAGTTTCTCCAGACTCCCATGTTACCAAACTTGTAGCTGCACCATACCCCAAGGTCAGAGGCTGCTTTTAAAATGTTTGCTTTAACTGTTTGTTTAAGATTTTTTACATTTTACAGATTAAAGGAGTACACTAGCTAGTGCCCTGATCATCACCTAATAGGATATGATGTCAGTGGAGTAAGGTATGCAAGTGAAAGTGCTATTCCAAAGGGCACATTCAGCCATGCTCTTCTCATCACCCAGAAGAAAGAAATCTGGAAAACACAGCATGTTATCTCTGAACAACGCCAGTGGTACTTCTCATGTACACACTGCCTGGATCAAAATAAATCACTAGGAAATATCAAACCATTTACAAATATAAACACTACTAACTGACTGACTTACAGTTCAGCCAAAAAGGAATCACAGTTTTCTTGCATTTCCAAGTCTCATGTAAATCATCAGCTGTTTCTGGCTTCAGAGTAAATATGTGCTTTTGTTATCAGGCACCTAACATTTGCAGGATGAATCCTATGTGAATTTTAAAATAGAGAATGAAAGTGAAAATCCTTCTTATCTGATGAAAGGTAAACTGAGTAATTCCTGGGAAGATTACGATTTTCTGCTCCTGAAAAGCAGCGCCTGGGTATTGTCAGGGCAACTTAATTGTCCATTTCCAGCAGATAACAAGAAATGAACACCACAAAGCTCTGTTTGTGCCACCAGGGCAGATCACAAATCTTTTCCATAGAATGGGACATTGCTGAGATTATTCAGAAACAGACTTCAGTATAGGAGGCAATAAGATCTCTTTGAAATACCACCTTAAAATCCTCCAGGTCTATGCAACAAGATACCTCAGAAGGAATGAAAAATAGCAATTTCCCAATTCATTTGATTTTGCAGAAATACAATGATTACTTCAATCTCTTTTTTTCCTGTCCTGAGAGATAGAAAATATTTCTATGTAAACAGGTAGGATGAAAACTAGATAGCATTTAAATTCTGTTTTGAAGATCTCATTAATTTTACCTCACAGTCTTCATGGGTTTGAAACCATTGCCGATTCTTGGCACAACAGAAGGAACAAGTGATTGAAATTGCATTTCTGTGGGATGGGGAAGCATGTTAGTAGTTCCCTGATGACGTGACTCCACTAGTGTTAAGACAGCAGAGAATGTGGCCACTTTTCCTCGGAAAAAATATTCATCCCTGTAGAAAAATTCCTACCGCACACAAGATGCCATATTTTTAGGAGATTGAGACACCCCACTTTACATAAGTAAAAGTAGTGTTAGAAGTGGTATTTCTGGTACTGTGAAAGTTCTATATCCAACCAGAAGAATAATTATGATTAAAAAGATTCAGATTGTGTTTTGCTGCTATTTACCAGTAAAATTAGGGATATATTAATGCAAGACCTGTGCATTGCAAAAACTTAAGCCCTAGTGACCTGAGGTTAATATTAATGTATTTAGATTGCTGTCAGTTCCCAGGATTTAAGAAAAGCCTGAGATTTAACAGAGTGGTTAGGGTGATCATAAGAGGCTGCTGTTAGAAACACTGGATTGAGCTTGAACTGTCAATCACTTCTAAAAGTAACATATATATGTGCGTATATACATATATACACAAGGTTATCAGGTGACCATGAAATGTCTTTTTTCATCAGCTAGCAAGAGCTTCAAGAGGGACAGGCTCTTGAACTGGCAAGAGGCTGCATCAGAGGAAAGGCTTGGAAAGCCCTGCAGCTTCCCCAGCAAAGACTGAAAAGAAACATCTATATTCCTGGCTGCTTCTGTGGCAAATGTTGTTTGGGTTTTTTTTTTCAGCTGGAATAGTTCTTTAGAAGTGCCTGTGTTAACAGAAGAGATAGTTGTGGTAGAAAATCCAAGGTGCTTCCTTCATAGAAAAAACTTTAATGCAACCATGCAGTTCATGGGGAAAAGGGACATTACTGCTCATACAGTATCAGATATAAAGCTTTATACAGAGAAGATTTCTGTTCTGATTGGCTCACAGGTCAGTACATTAATAATGGCAAAATACTCCAAAGAAATATTAGAAAATATATGCAGAGGAAAAAAATACTTGGATTTCTTTTTCTGAAGTACTGTACTAGAGCCTCAGTATCAAACTGTTCCCACTGACTTTGAGTGGGAGGGATGAAAACCTGACATAATATGGGGCAATGGCAGGGACCATAATTCCTCCATAGCACTGTCCCTCCATCAGCTGGATACAAAATAAGATGCCCTGAGGTATTTCAGTGGGCTTGGTGTAATCAGTACATAGGAGAGACAGATCAGGAAACTAACTCCTGTCTATAGCACTGTCCTCAGTCGACCCCAGGGATTTCCGACTGGAAATCAGAGCTACAGCTAATGCTGCTTGACACAGAATTAACTCTCCCAGGGCCTCCTCTTTGCTTCTGCAGAGCTGCCATGGAAAAAAAAATATCTGAGTTGGATTGCATGCTCCCCACAGAGTTGTGCTGTGAGGAAGGCTAGAAAGACTGAGGAGAAATGTGATAGAGGAATCCCTTAAAAGATCCATCTTGCAGCCCCATAGGGCACAGTCTGAGGGAGAGTCCATAGTTTAAACTTGTAAAAATATAATATATCTCGCATATGTCACCCACAGGAATAACAATGGTCTGCAGCAAAAAGTAGCAGGAGCCCTGTATCGTCTTTCATGCTGGTGTATTTGGATAGGAACTAGAAAATTAACTTTGAATTTCATCACCTTTTCAGACTTCAAACATATATATAGCACTACTTTTTGTCTCTCATAATTGTAAGCTAAAGAAAGTGTTTTATCTGTTATAACCAATTTAGCACCACTCAAGAATGTAACAATGATTTCCTCCTCAATCATTTTATCATCTTACTTTTTAGGTTCAAGTCATTGTTTCATAGATCTGCTAATTTAACATGCACATATCTCTCCAGTGGAGAATGGTAACAGGAACTTTTACACCTAGAATAATGCAAAATCCCTCCAAACTCTGCACCAAAGCATGAAAGAGACACATCCATGGTGCAGACCGCCCCAGGCTTTCCTTATATCACCTCTGCAGATCACCTAACCCCAGGTTCCTCCCAGGGAGGCAGGGCCCACATCACAGGAGGTAACTCAGCCTTGCTGGCTTCCTGAGTATGAGGGCCTCCTCCCAGGCAATAGCAGTTGGTCCTACAGTGTCTGTCATCAAGGAGAGTGCGGGCAGACAGGCATTTCTTGAGGTCAGATGGGTAATATAGCATTTCAGAATGGAAAATGGAGCCCTTCCCAGAATCCAGGCGGGCCGATAAGTGTCAAGGAACCCCAGGCAGCAGATCCCCTAGCTGGATGATTTCTTCCCTTTGGAAAGAGATAGATGCTTTCTGTCCTGTGAACAAGCCAACAGCAATTTACCAGGAACTCAGTACAGTGTTGGACCTTCAGTTAACTGGAGGGCATCAATTCCAGATAAGCCCACAGCTGCCTCAGCAGTTACAAGGGGTTAACCTTCGCCCATGGAGACCCCATTTGAACTTGTTAAAATTTGCAATCAGTAATGTAACAAATTATTTTGCTGATGCAGAATGAAGAACTTCCAAGGGATGTTGAGCAAATCATGGGTTAGACATTGCCCTGGAAGCACTCCTGGAGCTCCCTTCATATGCTGCTTTTTTTCCTTCCTGAAAAAGAGTTTTTTTGCAAGCCATGCAGACAAGTGAATTCAGCATGTATGCCAGAGCAGTACGCAGCTCTTTTCTTGCCACATACACAGACACCGTTTTTAGTGCACATCATCACATAGTGATTAACGGCAACATGGCATTTACTCCAGGGAACACAGCCAGCTTAAACATGAAAACTCACATTGACTCAGATGGACAGAAGGCATATAAACTTTGTTTATTTTGTCAATCAAGTAAGCAAACTGTAAAAATAAAAATACAAAAACCTGCTCTGATGTTTGCTTTACTCAGGGATAAAGTGATTTAACAGAAATACCAACCATGATTTTTTCTGAATAGGGTTACAGATGCCTGTTACAGCTAAGCTGCACTCGGCACAGTACCAGACGCAAGACAGAAAAGAGAGAGGGACTTTCCACCATCCCTTTATTCCTTTCTTTTGATGTCTTCAAGGGATACCATAAAGATACCGGCCTCAGAGACGACCTTAGTTATGGTCAAACCTAAGGGGTCTTATGGCCTATAGTAACATTTACATCATGTTGTCTCCCCTTGCCTGGCCGCTCCGCTGTGAAAGCTGTCACCTAGGGTCCTGCCAGGATGAAAAGGCTCCTCTGGAGACCAGTTAAGTTGCTTTATGGCCCTTTATGTTATGCTAGAGTTGCAGAAGTGCTATATATATTGTGAGACTAACGTTCTGGCCTGATATTGGTATTCCGTATATATTTCATCTTTCATAGCCTTTGGAGACACTATCAGATGACAAACTGGCTCTCCAGATATTAAAGGTTTAGTGCCACTGATACAAATAAATTAAAAGAACAAAGGTATGTTCTATAAATATGAAACACAGAGTGCAATTGAATTAGGTTATTTTTACATCTTAGATTAAAATAGCCCTGTCCCCTTAATTTTACTGATTTTAACTTAAATCTTTCAATGGCAGTGGTTCTCTGGGGTAGTTTTGTGTTATCTGATATGCCCTTTCCTGATTTTCTCAATGGTGTTCCTCGAAAGGATTTTCTCCTAAATGTTTTATCTTCTTTAATACAGGATTATTTTTTTTCAGAAATTGTTTCAAGAAGAGCAGATAAATCTCTTTTAAAGAGTGTGCTTTTTTTAGAGAAACATAGCTTTCTGTCAGAATCATTCCATGTATCACAGCATTATAATTCAGTTTTGGTAGGCAGCTACAAAAAGAAGCATTTGTGAATAGGATTGAAAGGGCAAGAGAATAGAAACCAGAAGTCTAATGCCATTCAAACATACTACTCTCTGTATCATTTTTGTAATCATTTTCCCCTACTCTATTGGATTAGATGGGAGTTTCAGGGGCTATAAAATGTATGTATAATATACAAATATTTGTATGTTTAATATATAAAGCTTTGTTAAAGTCTTTTTGATGGAACATGAAATGGGGCAACACATACAACATACTGATATAATGCTGGGAGGGAAGGTGGATCCTTCATTTGCGTAGCCAGAGATATTTTTAAATATCTATCTATTCAAGGCTGAATTTCAAAATATCAGACATCCAAAGGAGTAAAAGGTAAATATAAAACCCCTTACATGATTCAGGCATGCCCTTGCAATGATCCATGCATGTATTTGTCTATCGTGGATATTTTTTCTGGTTTGATGTTTTAAATCAAGCCCATATAGAGAAATAAGACTAACCAGATTTTCACAGTGTGATACATTTCTTTACACAAACACTGCCATAACTTTTATTAATCAACCCAAGATAACCGGAAAAAATAATGAATTCTTTTAAAATATAAACCCCACGTTCTGCGCAAATTGCATTATCAGGAAGCCAAATTTCTCACTAATAACATTAAGGACTTCTCAGCTATTTGCATGCACAAGGGTATTAGAATGATAGTATTTTAAAAATAGACTCACATAACATTTTTTAGTGTAATCAACCATGGATGAGGCCCATCTGTCATATCTAGTCTGTATGACTAATTGTTAGTGGTCTCTAATTGAAATTTAGATTTATTAAATAAACAGAGATGCCATTATGAATGCACTAATTCAATATGTGGAGGAGGGAGGGCAGGATATGAAACTGGGCAGTAGCTTCTGAGCATTGTTTATGTTTATACATATTCAAATTAATATGTTCCCATCTAGTACTGCCCAATCCCTCTGCAAGGCACATCAAAGCAGGCTGGCAGATGTCTAAATCATGCCAAACATTCTCCTCCTCATTTTTCCATGCTTCAAAGAGGGCTGTGAATAGAAGATGGGCTTAGGCTTTTTGGAGGTTTATATTTTCTAGGAGCTCCTAGAAAAAAAAGGATTCCTTGTTTTAAAATATGGTAAGCTCCAAAAGATGACCTGTGGTTTTATATACACCGTAACAGTGGCCAAGGCCAGCAGACTGTCAAAGACTCTGTATGCAGAGAGCAGACAGATCTGTTTTATAGACCTAGGATGAAACCTTAGCTAGATTGATGGCAAAACTCCCATTAACTTCAAAAGAGTCAAGCTCTCACTCCTTGAAAGTGAAATGAATTTCTGTGATGTGCTAAGCATCCTCAGCTGACATTCAGGTAAGCTCATGGAGGAAGGAAGTTTGCTCAAGCCCTGCAAAATTGAGTTCTTCATCCCTAGAAAGCAAAGAAACATCTTCATGCTCTATGAGAAAGTGTTTTCAGAATGACTACATGGCTATTTTTTCTTCAGTGGAATAAATAACCACCAAACATACACAAACATTGCATCATCACCAGATGCAATTCCTCCATTGGTGACACTATGGAAGCTAGAAGCAGAAAAATCACCAGAGAGCTCTGCATTGTTTTATTTTTGCTTTACATTGTCACTTATTTTAGCAACCCCATATTTTCTCTGCTAATCTGTTTTATTATGGAGGTGTTTTGTCTTCCTGTTTGGAAGCACCAGATTTAATGCCAAGGATGTAAGATCATGCCTCCTGTGAGAGTCTGTAATTCTTTAATGACTGTGGTAATGTCAGGCATGTGCATGGGCAAGAAATGAGGGATATTTTTTAGCAGCTAGTAGCTTGATCCTGCAGCCTCCTGAGCAGCTTTAAATTGCGAGCACTATCCTGAGAACTGAGGGCATTTGGTGCCCTGCAGGGACTGCCAAGGATTTCACAGAACTGACACTTTCAAAATAGTACAGCCCTGTGTGTTTTCAGAGATGAATTTTGGGACTTCTGCCACACAGAGGTTTTTTCCTGAGTTTTTTCATGTTGCTTTGAAAGAGCTGCTTTTTTTTTTTTTTTTTTTTAAATAAGAACTAAACGCAATCCACTCCAAGTAAAAAAATGTTCATTTAAATAGATGAACACTTACAGCAGATGTACTAGAGAGCGGTGTCAGAAAAAGGCTGGAAATGCTAAGGCTGTTAACATAAGAAGTCAAATCAGACACTGCTCTTGGATTAGGCAGAGCAGTTTATGACCAGAAAGGTTTTCCTTTTGCTTAGGTATGTCACTTTTGCTTCTCAGCTCTGCCTTGACCCTGTTTATATTGGCTGTGGCAGAGCTCCTTTCCAGAGCACACTTGCAATTAGGGTAGGAAATTTTGTGGGGCTGTTAGGAGATTGGAAGCCATTCTCACATGGAAATAAGCAAGACCAAGGGCAATGGTTTGGGGAAAAAAATAGTATATGAATATGGATGTCGTGGTTGCTCAGCTGAGAGGAATGAGGAGTCACTGTGGGAAAAGAAGTCAGATCCTATCTTTGTCTAAAACATTAATGCCCCAATTCTGACTGCTAAACATAGAGCAGGATCCACAGTAATTTCATTACCTATAATTATAATGATCATGCCTGTATAGTTGCAGCTTAAAAGGATATTTTAATATTCTACTAAACATTCCCACTGTTGTGAGAGACATTATTCTTTAAGTGTGAGCAACACTGACCTCAAAACTCAGTTACTGTATTGGGTGAAATCATGGATAAATCCTGTGCTCTTCCCACCTAGGCTAGAGAAGGAAAGAGCAGCACGGGCTCTTGCTGAAGAGGGAGCCCACTGAACAACTTCAATTTCCTTCTTATACTGTCCAAGGCTGCAACAACTGTTTGTTTTATGGTCTAGCAGGCATTTCCCCCTCTTTGCAACACACAGCCTTCTTTTAAGGGCAGAGCTGGTACAAGGCGTTGCACTTACCCAGGATTAATGAAAGGTTGTTTTTGTTATTCTGGCTGGAAGAGAAAAACTCTGCAGTTTTGGGTAATCTTCTGTACATCCTTCTCTGCATACTTCTTGTTGGCTTCCTATTTTATACATTATTAGGCTTTTTCCTTGTAATCCTGTGTCACAAAGTTAGCAGGCTAGGTCTGCTCTTCATTATTCTTTTGTCCTTTTTCCAAAAAACGATTTTCCTTCTTTGGCTCTTTATCACTTTTATGGTGACTTGCTCATATTATGAATCCTGGGATTTTACTTACTTTATGCTGGCAATCCCTTCTTGTGGCTTGTTGTAAATTACAAATTATAAAACAACCTAATATTTCAGAAGAGTGAGTGGGATGAACAGAGGGAAGGAAGGATTTTATGTTTCTTTGTTTTGAAAATTCAGTCTCTTGCCTGCTTCTACTGTCTCACTGTTCCATCAGGCTCTGCTTCCCTAAACCCAAGGCATGCTATTTTAAAAAACTTCCAAGTGACTCAGGAGCAGAACTTAAGGAACCTGAGGAACTTGAGCTGCTAATTTACAACAGTGTTTGAAAATGTTACTGTCAGCCTCAAAGAAGCCGCTACTTTAGCTGCTGTCCCAATGTCAGCTCATGCAATCTCCTGCAGTGGGTGCGTGCTAATGCCTTTCGTTTAGCTGAGCTGCATGCCACAAAATCCATCCTTCTCTGCCTGCTGTCTCTGTAGGATCCATTCCCTCTCACCAATCCCCAAGTGCCCAAGTGGAGGCCAAATTTGTCTTTCAAATTTTGCAGACTAGATGCTCAGCTCTGTAAACTGGCATCACACTGCTGACTCAAAACTCAGAAAAGGCAGAAAAAAGTGTAGTAGTTTAAACCGAACGCTCATACAATATTGATGCAGTGCTCAGGGCTGGGAAGGATGTTTTGCCTTACACCTCAGTCCCTGAAACGTAACTGAGATCTGTTACATCAATAACCCATGAATGAACTCTCTGATACTTTTTTGTAGCTATTTTAAGTCCTTTTTCCCCAAAGCCCAAGCCTGGTCCTCTCTGCCCAAGCCACCTGCTGGGAAGTTGTGTGCCCTGCAGCTTGTCGGCTTTGCAGCCTGTCAGTCACTGTTTGCTGTCATAGGACATCAACATCTTGAGATCTGGTAAATAAAAATGAGGTCAAGCCTATAACGTTTTCTGCTGAGTGAAAATACATAAATGTTGCACTGTGATTAAACTCTCTCTTTCCTCCGCCTGTCTTAGGGATTTATTGCTTACACGCAAGCTTATCAGAACCATAACACGTTCGGTTTTGCACCTATGCCTCCTAGTTTTTATCCAATTATTTCAGACCTCTGGTTTTGTAAAGTTTTGTTTCTTAGGCTGTGCCCTTTCCCATCAGGAAATGTCTTCTGAGGTCAGTTTTGAGAGCAATGCACTATTATTTATCCTCCTGTCTACCATTAATGTCAGCGGGAATCAGGCTGCTAAACCTCTGAACACTGTCTTTAAAATGTACCCCATAGTATTTCAGGTCTCACTGCATTTACAAGCATTTCTTTATGAGATATCTCACGTCAGACACATATATGCTGGCAGACTAGCACATGAAAATGCACTTTTTTTCTCCTTTCTTAATTGAACTGGCAGAGGAGATGAATGAAAGCCTGGTGGGAGTGCAAATAAAAGGGTCAGGGTCAGACAAAGAAGGTTAATGCTTTCTGCAGAAGCTCATCACAGGACTTAGTAGTGCTACGACACAACCGCAGAGGAGATTATGCGGCTTGGTCAGCAGCGTGCACAGGACAACAACATCAACACTGAGGTAATTAAATGAACACAAATTACAACAGCTTTCAGGATCAACAATTCTCCTTGTAGCACGTGTTTAAAACTGATTTTAGATGTTAACAGAATGAGCAGCTCCATATAAGATAAAGCACAAGATGTTGACAGAACTGCCTACTATTTCCTTACATCTCTGCACCACCAGTCTACATAGAGTTTGCATATGAAAATTTACATAAAGCATTCAATCGTCATTACTAATGTTTCTGTAATGACCACCCTGCCCAGACATCGTGTCCCTCTGCCAAGGAAAATTGAATGAGGGAAAAATACTGAATCAGATAAATGTTTTAAAAGCTTTCCATGGCATTTGCTAGCATCCCAATAATCAGCTCTGCAATTGTGCATTTTATTAAAATCCCACATGTTTATTTGTGCTGCTGGAATCATTCTGATTAATTAACAGAAGAGAGGGAGACAAGGCCTTGCCTTAAATTTACATGCCCAGACCTGAGTCCAGTAAATTCCTGTGCACTCATTTAGTTTTATGCACCCTAATAACCCCTCAGGGGGCAAAGCTACCTGGTTGCATCATTATGGAGGGGTACTCCACTGACAGAGATACACACTGAAATAATTGCAGGCGCTTGAAAATGCCCCAGGTGCTTCTAAGTTCCTGACTTGGGATGCACTCGACGCTGCTCATATTTCTGCAGCTTTTGTGATGCTGGCATAAATGGGTGCTCTCCCACAGCACCCACAGTCTGCAGTCACAGGAGGTACACATAATGCTTGGACAAAGCCAGGGAAGGAAATTAAGGTCAGCGAGATCATTCAGACAAGAAAGCCTATTTAGGGAGCCACAGTGTCCATGTGGAAACAGCATCCAGCAGAAAGCAGAAGGACTTAATGAGAATCCTTGATCAGTTCCTAGGAAGTGCTGGGGAGGACCAGATGTTTATAGTCCATGTGGATAGCAAGACTGTAGGAAAGGCAAGGCAAGAAGAGGAGAAAGTGTGAGAGAGCTGATGTAAAGTGCTAGAGGTGAAGCTGAAGCTCTGAGGTGCTGACAACCAGGATTTCTACAGTAGCTATCTCTGAAATCTGGTACCCACACACTACCAGAGAAAGAGAGGCAGAATGGCAGAACATTTAATGCCTGGCTAAGGAGTAATATAAAGGAGCAGTCATGTGTAGTCTAAGTGAAGGCATCAACATAACAGACATCAGAAATACACTGGAAAGAGGACAGTAAGTGGGACACTGTAATACCAAATATTGAGCAAGGTTAGAGTAGGCTATGCTAGAATCAATAAAATTAACAAATTCACCACATCATTATGAAACATAAAATCTATGTGGATTGAAATTCCAGGCCTAGATAGGAAGAATATAGTTTTATCACCATAACATGGGAGGAACATTGTATATGATGCTGCCTCTGTGGCCAGAATGACAACATCGGCTGCAGCATATGGGGGAATCCTGAGATGCCAGAAGGGCAGGAAAGGCATTATCAAATATCAGACTTCAATTATTTCTGTGCAAATTGGTCAGATATTGCACTAGTATGTAACATGAAACAGCCAATAGCTATTTCATAGAGGGACTGGTTAGGGATATTGATCAGAAAATGGGGCAATTCTGGAATTGGCTTGGAGGAGAAACATATAAATGAGGAATTTTATTTAAAAGAAACAAAATGGAGCAACAAAGAAAATTAATTATTTCCTGCAGGCAATGGGTCTGCTAGAGGACACTGTGCTGCAAGCACAAGGCCAGTACACATTATTCATCAAGCAGTCTTGAAAATGGGCAGTACATTGTAGCTTTGCAAGACTGCAAGATAAGAGAGGTTCTTACAGGAATAACTGCAAATCCTTCAAACAGCTAAAGTTGGATCAAAATGAGTAAGTTAGAAAGTAGCGGGCACTCTGGAAGATTACATGTACAAAAACAATTAGACAGCCAAAAATGAGTATGATGAGTTTCTAGCAAAAGGAATCAAAACTGGCAATAAATCTTTTTTTCCTGCACATCAGGAGCAGGAAGCCTGCCAGAAAGTCTGTGGAGTCTGTTGATTACCAGAGTAAGAAGGAAGCACTCAGACAAAATAAAGCTATAGAGACATTAAATGAATTCTTTGCATTACTTTGTTCACTGCAGAAGAGTAGATTCCCATATGAGAAATCTTTTATGGATGGGATGATCCTTGTCAGCAAGTTTGCCTAAAATAGGTGTGCCCAGGAGCCAGGTCTGGGAACACTGTAACAAAATGGATGGCAACTGGTTGCCAAAAACCAGATGATATAACCCAGGACTTTCATCGATTGTCAAGGATGAAATCACTAAATGACTAATAGCAAGTTATAACTCTCTGCTTAAAACTCCCTTGATATTCCAAGAGTTATTATTAAATACCAAATACCAAATGCCAGGCCAACATTTTTAGAAAGGTTCCAGGGGACATATGAGGAACAGCAGACCTGAAAGTCTGAAATCTGAACTAGGAAAATTAGTAGAAAATGTAACGAAGAACAAAATTCATTGATACTTTAATAAACTTTCTTTACCTGGGAAGAGTCAGCATGACCTTTGCCATTTTTACAAATTGGAATTGTTTGATGAAATCAAGGAGCATATAGATAAGAACAATAAAGCTGATATAATCTACTTGCGTTTCCAAAGGCTTTCAGCAAATTCGTCCCTTGATTCCCCACCACAGACTTTTAAGGGAAGCAAGTGGCTACATCATGAGGAGGAAAGTCATTGCATGATACAATGACATTCAAAAGAGAGGAAACAGAGGAGGAACTAGAGAAATTCTGCAGGGCTGCATAGTGCTATTCATAAGCAACCAGGAAAAGGGAGTGAACAGAGAGAATAGAAAGTTTGCTGGCAGCAGCAGAATATGTATGCTGTTAAGGACAAGGGCTTACTTTATGTGTAGTAGTACCTTATGAGACTTAGTGACTAGACAATAAAATGGTAAATGAGATGCCGTGTAGATAAAGGGATACATGGGAGATAAAACCAATCACAGTTTCACAGATAAAATGATTTGCTGTGAGCTGACTATTAGCACCCAAGTGCAAGATCTTGGGACCTCTTTGACAGCTCCATGAATATGCAAGCTCAGCACTCAGTAGTAGTCAAAAAACCCCAGATAGAACACTAGGGCTTAGTAGGATAGGAATAAAGGACAAAAGGGGGAAGAACATTATGCTAGTGTGTAAACTCATGACTGACCCACATGGTGAATAGTCTGTGTGGTTCAGCTCATCTCATCTCAGAAAGGGTAGAGCAAAACTAGAGAATTTTCAGAGGAAAGCAACAAGTACAATCAGCTTCAATAGCTGATCAGCTACAGAAAGCTTCAGTACAGACAATTACTTTACCAGGACAGGATGCTCCAGCCTGGAAGAGAGACATGCTATCAGCTACACAGAGTGTTTAATCCCATCCTAGGCTGGGCTTTCCAGTGTGAGAGCCCACACCAGAAGGAGCATAACCCATACCACACACACATGCTCCCACCACTGCACCTCCATCCCTCTCCATCTTTCCCACTGTCATGCAGACACTATGGCTTTTGGTACAGCACCAGAAGGAGGGAGGGATGGATGGGTATCTGCTGGGCAAGCAGCACAAAAAAAAAGGGGACAGCTGCTCCATAGAGCTTCCAGAAGGTTAAAGCCTGCCTGAAGAATGCTGCCTACACCCTTCCCCAGCCCCCTGCCCCATGCTGTGATCTGCTGACAACCTGCTCCCAGTAGGTGGTGGCTTGCGGGCCCCTCTATTCAGCCAGCAGCTAACAACCTGCCTGAGAGTGCAGGGTGGTCCTTCTTACCCAGGCACACAACAAGTCCACCCAAAGGTTGTTGAGCCTGGAGGATAAATGTAATAATACCCAGCAATAACATACTCTTGTCAAGTGTAAGAACCTTTCCTTAGCACGCAGCAAGCTGTATTGGCCTCACCCAGATTTAAAACGGCAACAGAAAATGTTTGCATACAGGCTTAAGCCTCTTTATGGGGCCCAGACCCACTACTCAAAGTCTACAGTTAGAAATTATATTTAGATCAATGCATCTTTGCTCAGAGCAATTCCAGGCTTAGCCTTTTGAATCCACTCCACCTATCTACTTTGTTTCTCTTTGGGCTTATAGAGAGGTGAGTTCGAATACTTGAAGTCCTTTATTGGCACTATCTTATATCTTATTGTAACAAGTCCTGAAGACATCAGAGCTCCACACCCTACAGAGCTTTATTTAAAACTTAAACTTAAATTGAGCCAAACCGTCTCTCTTTTTTATTTTTTAAAGGTATTTTTCACTTTTCAATGGAAACAGATACTGAAATCCACAAGACTAGTTCCTCTGGG
Organism: Eurystomus glaucurus suahelicus; assembly: GCA_032159205.1. Lineage (NCBI taxonomy): Eukaryota > Metazoa > Chordata > Aves > Coraciiformes > Coraciidae > Eurystomus > Eurystomus glaucurus. The sequence continues at coordinate 32,796 of JAVFHW010060601.1, read as the reverse complement.
ATTTCTGTTCTTCCTGGAGGCAAAAAGTATGGAGAGCACCTGTTTGTATTAAATCCTGAGCTCCATTTTCAGTCTCAAGTAGTTAAAACTACTTATGAAGTGGTTCAGATTAGCAGCCGTGCTTGGGGTACTTATCTAATTGACCTAAGCTTGGCAAGCTTTTGATGTTCCCTCATCAGTGATAACGCCCTGCAGTACCAAGGATGTAGCTCAGTAATCATAGATTTAATTAAACTGAAAAGTACTTTGTTTTTTATTTTTTTTCTTCAAAAGGATGAAATATTCCCACGCATGAAATAAAACTGATGACATCAAGTATTAGACCTAATATAATGTCAGTTGCTGAGGGTTTATGTCTACATCCTCCTAAAGGACCTGAAAAGAGCCTGTGTCCAAAATCAGACAGAAAACTTTTCAGAAACAATTATTTGGCAGCTCCATCTTTCAGGCTGAAGGACTTTCCCTCTTGCCAAAACTATACTTCCGATGGAGAGCACTGCAGCTGGTTGAACTACAGCCTCTCTGAAATAGGGGATAAGAGGGCATAAATACGCTCCAGCAGTTGCAACATGGCTCTGAGCCTTGGAGAGAAAGTTTATTTCCACTAACTGGCTGCCAAAAGCCTCTCTCCTGTCAAAACACAACAGATGAATTCACAAATTTCAGATTTATGTTCCCTCATATTTGTGGGCAGGTGATCAGCTGCAATCATCCTGCAAAAGGCTAAATAATAACCACTATGGTAGCCAACTCCTGAGCTAAGGTTCCTTGAGTTCTCTGCTGCAGCATTCTCTTCTCACATTAGTAATCTAGTGGGCTGAGTAAGAAGCTTTGTGACAACAGAATTAACTTCTGTGAGCCCATAGAAGCTTCCTATCCCTCCATGCCCAACGCATCAGAGGTGGCTTTTACTTTCCTTCTTCCTAGAAATCTGGCAGAGAAGAGTTCTTCTTGCTGTTAGGGTTTAAGATAGCGTTCTGAAGAGGGATTTCTTCCACTTTCTCCTTTGCCAAGACAATGGATGCTGCTGGCAGTGGTGGTGATGTTAAAGTGACTGTATTTTAATAGCAACAGATTTTTATATTTTTTACCTGAAACAAAGATTTTTTTTATGAAAGAAGATGTGTTCGCAATGGAAATGTTAAATATTTCATTGAACCCTGAGTATCCAAAAAAATATTAATTTATTTTTATTCTTTAATTGGTTTAAAAGTTAAGATTTCTCATAGAAATTAAGATCAAGTCATATGCCAGATAACCAATTATTATACCAGTATAAATTGCTCCTTCCCTTCAAATGATCGGAAAAAGCTATGAGTTTTAGTTCACGTAAGTGTAACAAGTTGCAAGCTTCTCTGACTAAAAGTATAACTTCCTGAGGTTTTTTTTTTCACAATACATCTCTTTTACTTTGTAAAGTGAGAAGCAAGAACGTCTCATTAAACGTTCTTACATTTGAAAGCATGTTGTAATGCCAAAATCAACCTTCTGAAAGATATGTCTTTCTCAAATCAGTCTTTAGGTTTCATGTTCCTCTCATTCCCCTTCCTTAAGAGTGTATTCATACTTGTAAAAAGTTGGGAAGAAAATTCCTCTTTCACAGGGCAAAGTGTGCCCATTTTTCTCTTCCCTTGAAAATCAAATACACATAAGTATCTTCCAAGTGTTTAGTTTGTTTTTTCCCTTGGTGAAGCTCTTGCTTTTACATCCCTTCTGCCAAACCAAGAGAGGCATCAGGAGTGATCCTGCCATTCACAATTCTATTTGCTGCAAGGTCTGCCAGGTTTTGCTCTTGCTTTTATTCCTTGATGGAGCTCCTTGGTACTTCAGGCCTTTATGTTCCTTACCACTCAACCAAGACAAAGAGGCAGACAAAATATTCTATAAGCAGCTGGGAGAAGTCTCACAATCACTACCACTTGTTCTCATGGGGGAATTCAACTTACCAGATGCCTGCTGGAAATACAATACAGCAGAGAGGAAACAGTCCCGGAGGTTCCTGGAGTGTGTGGAAGATAATTTCCTGACACAGCTGGTGAGAGAACCAACATGGGAATGCTCTCTGCTGGACCTGTTCGGTGCAAACAAACAGAGAAGGACTTGTGGGTGATGTGAAGGTTGGAGGCCATCCTGGGCATGGTGATCATGAAATTATAGAGTTTTCCATTCTTGGCAAAGTAAGGAGGTGGGGTCAGTAGAACCGCTACCTTGGACTTCTGGAGGGCAGACTGACTTGTTTAGGAGACTAGTTGACAGAGTCATTTGGAAGGCAGTCCTGAAGGGCAAAGGAGTCCATGAAGGCTGCACATTCTTCAAGAGGGAAATCTTTAATACTCAGGACCAGGCTGTCCCAGCATGCTGTAAGATGAGCTGGTGAGGAAGAAGACTGGCCTAGCTGAACAGAGAGCTCTGGCTGGAACTCAGGAAGAAAAGGAAAGTCTATGGCCTATGGAAGAAGGGGCAGGCAGCTTAGGAGGACTACAAAGATTTTGTGAAGCTATACAGGGAGAAAATTAGAAAGGCCAACGCCCAACAAGAACTTAATCTGGCTACTGCCATAAAAGACAATTAAGCAGATAACGTCTATAAATATATTAACAGCACAAGGAGGACTAAGGAGAATCCTCTGTTGGATGTGGGTGGAAACATTGTGACCAAGGATGAGGAAAAGGCTGAGGTACTGAATGCCTTCTTTGTCGCAGTCTTTAATAGTAAGACCAATTGTTTTCTGAGTGCCCAGCCCCTTGAGCTGGAAGACAGAGACAGGGAGCAGAATGAAGCCCCTATAATCCAAGAGGAAATGGTCAGTGACCTACTACACTACTTAGACACACACACAAGTCTATGAGGCCAGATAGGATACACCCAGTGTACTGAGGAAGCTGGCAGAAGTGTTCACCAAGCCACTTGCCATCATTTATCATCAGTCGTGGCTAACTGGGGAGGTCCCAGTGGACTGGAGGTTAGCAAATGTGACACTCATCTACAAGAAGGGCCAGAAGGAGGATCCATGGAACCACAGGCCTGTCAGTCTGATCTCGGTGCCAGGGAAGGTTATGAAGCAGATACATCTTGAGTGCCATCATGTGGCACATACAGGACAACCAGGTGATCAAGCCCAGTCAGCATGGGTTCATGAGAGGCATGAAATTGACTAACCTAATCTCCTTCTATGACAAGTTGACTCACTTAGTGGATGAGGGAAAAGCTGTGGATGTAGTCTACCTAGAATTTAGTAAAGCCTTTGACACTGTTTCCCACAGCTTTCTCATGAAAAAAAATGGCTACTCATGACTTGGATGGGTGTAGGCTTTGATACAATTTAAATTGGCTGAATGGCCAGGCCCAGGGAGTGGTGGTAAATGGAGTTAAATCTAGTTGGTGGCAGGTCACAAGTAGTGTTCTGCAGTGTTCAGTATTGGGACCAGTTCTGTTTAATATCTTTATCAGTGAGCTGGATTAGGGGATCAAGGGCAACCTCAGTAAGTTTGCAGACAACACCAAGGCAGGTGGGTGTGTTGATCTGCCTGAGGGTAGGAAGACTCTACAGAGGGATCTAGGCAGGCTGGATCAATGGGCTGAGGCCAATTGTATGACAGTCAACAAGGCCAAGTGCTGGGTCCTGCAGTTGAGTCTTAACAACTCCATGCAATGTTATAGGCTTGGATAAGAGTGTCTGGAAAGCTGCCTTGCAGAATAGGACCTGGAGGTGGGGATCAACCATCGGCTGAATATGAGCCAGCAGTGTGCCCGGGTGGCCAAGAAGGCCAACAGCATCCTGACTTGTATTAGAAAACCAGCATGGTCAGCAGGACTAGGGAAGTGATCATCCCCCTGTACTCAGTGCTGGTGAGGCCACACCTGGAATACTGTGTTCTGTTTGGGGCCCCTCACTACAAGGAGGACATTGACGTGCTGGAGCATGTCCAAAGAAGGGCAACAAAGCTGGTGAAGGGTCTAGAGCACAGGTCTTATGAGGAGCGGCTGAGGCAACGGGGGTTGTTTACCCTGGAGAAAAGAAGCTCAGGGAAGACCTTACTGATCTTTATGACTACCTGAAATTAGGTTGTAGTGAGGTGGATGTTGGTCTCTTCTCCCAAGTAACAAGCAATAGGACGAGAGGAAATGACCTCAAGGTGTGCCAGGGGAGGTTTAGGTTGAGGATTAGGAAAAAATTCTCCACAAAAAAGGTTGCAAAGCACTGGAACCATCTGCCTAGGCAAGTAGTGGAGTCATCTTCCCTGGATGTATTTAAAAGACATGTAGAGTTGGTGCCTAGGGACATGGTTTAGTGGTGGACTTGACAGTGCTGGGTTAACAGTTGGACTTGATGGTCTCTTCCAACCATAACAATTCTGTGATTCTACCAGAAGGGTAACTCAGAAATGTTAGCTTTCAGGCAAAAGTCTTTGGCTGAAAACTTAGGGGGGTTGATTTTTGTCTGCAAAAGTCCACCTGTCAGGGTGTTAATTCTGACATCAAACACACATTTTCATCACCTCTTTCTGTAAAAACAGAATGTGTTTTACAGCCACACACACATATCAAATCGTATTTTTAAAGGCTTACTTTATTATAGAAGGTTTACTGGATTGTCCGTTACTTGAAATTCTTCCATAGAATATCAGCCATGGGAAAACTAGGTGTCTAATCACTGCTTATTAGAAATGCAAGAGATTAGATAATGGAGTATCTGGAGAGGAAGAAAACAGCTAAATGCAATTATTTTAATTCTTCCAATTTCTTTCACCCCTACTTCTTATTGAATAGTTCCTGACTACAGGAAATGAAATTCTTATCTGTAAATTGGGTTTCTACGAAACCGATTTCCATACGTCACTGGACATGTTAGCTTATTTTGCATTTATATTCAGAAAAAATCTGCATTAATTTTTGCTTCTGGAGCAAAAAATCTTTCTGGGTGCTGTATGAAAAGCAGCCTGTGACTAGGAAGAGGATCTTTTTCATCTGAGATGATCTTATCTGAAAGCCAGGGAGAAAAGATACCAAGCTTGATTTGTGAGCCTAATTTGTGGAATCCAGTCATAGGTAAAGATGTTCCCTTTGCCTTCATTCAGGTGTTTCATTTTAACCATGATGGTGCTTATCCTGTGTTTATCATGCAGCCAAAGTCCCCCTAAATTTAGAGCGCTCCAGGCAAACAAAAGGTGCAGTCAAGGTTGGTGTAATTTTACCATGTGATAATAGTAGGCAAAGTGGCTTTTTCCCATTTCAGTCTAAATGCTAAGTGCCCCACGCACTAAAAATTTATGTGTACTCTTCTAACGAAGAGGTGCCAACAAACATAGCAAGCATGTTGCAATTTAGCCAAGAAGCAGTGCTTTAGCAGGGACCCAGGAAAGTAGTCTTACATGTTCACCACAGTGGGTTTGGCTCAAGCACTAAATTCTGTGAGCGCTAAATTCAGTGACAAATCAATAAAACACTCAATGTTTGCATTTTCCGTGATGAGAAGAAGAACCACAACTCACTGGAACCAGCCCCTGTTGAATATCTTTGGATACTTGATATCTTTTCTCTATCAAATACCTTGGGAAAAATGTAAAAGTCAAATATCTCATGTACCCAAGTTTCAACCCTGCAGGCTGCTGGCAGGGCTGGCAGCTTCGTTTGGGCTAGGTGGAACAGACTAGAGTATGTTCACATCTCCTCATTTGAGTTGTTCTTTTCAAAGTCAGAGCATACATGTAATGTAATATACAGCCTCAAAAGACCAATTTCAACAGCTGAATAAAACACAGAATGTAATAAGGATCTAGAAGAAATTAATGTCACTAGGAACCATGAGACATAGATATAGACACATAGATACATCAGTATCTACAGACAGTTGAAGTTGCATATATTTAAACACAGTTAAGGGGAAAATGTCAGTGCAAGCTATACAAGGGGGAGGTGGACTGTGTCACTTCTTCGTTGGGAGGAGCTGCTGCAATGAAAAGATGGAAGATGCAGTGCTTTTATACGGGATTCCCACCTAGGGGCTATGAATGTGCCATCACAAGCACAGAAAAGGTGGACCAGAGCACCAAACTTGTACATATTCCTAAGCACATATTTAAATACATCAAGCCATGCAAAAGTCTGCTGAGGTGGGACTAAATCCATGTGGAAACTAAACATCTGTTTTTGACTAATGAACTCAGGACACTGGGGCTATTTCCTCACTGCCAGGCTGCTCAGCCTCTGCTTCCCAAGCAGCCAGATCCCCTGACAGTGCTGCTGTATTTTTCATTATGACACGCTGCACATGCAGTTTACATAAAAGCATATCATTTTGTCCCTGAGGCTTTTGCTCTTCCCAGGCTTTTATTTGCTCCATCTTTTTTCTCTTTCTAAAACTATCCATGGCCTTCCATTGCCCTTCCTCTGTTCATTTTTTTATTTCTCCCTCCCCCCCACTGACCTTTTTAAAATAAGATTTGGGTTTTGTTTCTGTGACCCATCCTCCACTGTTTAGCCCAAGTGTCTCACAATCTTTTAGTAAGTCTGTTCTCACAACATGTGGAGATATTTCCCTTATTTGAAAGATGAGGAGCTCAGGTGTTTCAACACTTGTGTGTTTAGATGCAGAGAAAGCTGAATCCAGGGAGGAGGTAACTGGCTCAATTGTTTCATGGTCCTGGGCTACAGTGGTTTCCTTGAGACCATAACAAAGCATCCTGGGACAGGGCAGGTTACTAAAGTCTTGTGCTAGTGGTGCCACTCTCCTTTCTCGGTTTTCTTTAGTTCCCAGACTCTCTTACTGGGTTTTTTTTTTGCTTCTTTGTGTAAAAAAGAAAAAAAACCCCAAACACACACCAAAAAAAACCCAAAAAAACCACAGAGAAGGAAAAATGATGCTCTTCCATGGTCCCCTTCCTTTCCATGACAGTCCTTCTTTATGTACTTACAATAAGAAGGAAACATATTTGTGGGTTGTTTAATTTTTCCCCTTTAAAGAGAATGCATGAAGCATGAAGTTGCTGAAGGATTAGTGGCCCCAAAGGGATATATACCTTGTGTCCCTCAAAATAGCAGAATATTCTCAAAATAGTCTATTACCCTGCACACATTCTTCTCTCCTGGGGAGAGAAGATGCAGTCCTCATAGGACAGAAAGTAGTCATGTCTCTAAAGGTGCTACAGAAAGGCACTCACTACCCAGGTGAAATAGCATCAAGGAATTAGACATCAAGCCTACTTCCTCATATATGTCAAACATGCTGCTGTGTTGCAGAAGAGGATGGAGACACAGGAGAAACAAAGAGATGTTAAACCTTGGAGTATGACCTTTTGAGAGTAGTCTGTTCAGTTTCAATTCCATATGAAATTTTGACATAAGTGAGGAGATAGATTTGATGCACTCTGGTATTTGGGTAGACACTGAATACTGTATTTGATCACCTGTTTATGCTTTTTTGCTGTTCTTTCTGAATCTGTACACAAGAGGGAGAAAAAACATATTTTCAATGGGTAGCAGTTGAAAGAAAGAAATATTTCATATCTGAGTGAAAGAGACTGGAAGATTCTGATGCTTAACAATAGGTACCCCCTCCATAGCTTAGAGCTTGCTTTTCTTGTACATGCAAAGCTCACTGTATGTTTTGTGCATACAAAGAAAAAGAAACCTCCAAGTGCAGCTACACTGCACTATATGGATTCTTCAGGACTGCAAGGAGCAGCCTTGTCTTCTCGGTAACAAGTCACTGCCGAGGTGCTAGAAAGCATTTGTGGTAATGAGGCCCAGCTCCTTAAATCTCAAGCATAAGTAGGGTCCTTCCCAGGAAAGGAGATTTGCTGAGGTCTGTCTCTTAGGAAATCCTGAAGGCTGAGGGAGCAGAGTGAGTTGCTGACTGGTCTGAAGGAGCAATGGGGAGGGGGGAAATCTCTTAGCCTGGACCTGTGTGTTTGTGGGTGGACTAAAGCACGACAGGCAGTCTTTCATTGGCATGGCTTTAGTATTTGGTGTCTGTTGTTGGCAGGAGACAAGATCCACCCACAAACATTGCAGTATTTTTACAAATCAAATCTTTCACTAAAGGAATTAGAACTTGTTTTACAATCAGAGCAGTTTCACTGCATCATATTCCCTAATAGAATGAGTTGCATGAGTTACTTATTCCTTTAATAACTGCAGCCACAGATGGGCTGAAGGAGGCCTTGGTGGAAGAATTCAGAAGGGACTCTCAGAAGCTGCTGGCATGTACAGTGATAAAGAGGCGATAGCATTTTCAGAATTTACCTTGTTTCCATCATTTAAAAGAAATCCTTCCAGTGATAAAGAGACTTTTAGGAGATTTCTGTATCAGATAATTACATTGTAAGGGAGATAAGCATGCAAAAAACACACGATTCAAGTCAGACCAATCTCACGTGAAAATCAAGATGCTTGGGCTGCAAAGCCGTTCAGGTTGTCCTGGATGACTGCATTTGTATTTTGCTTGCAACTTTATGAATATTTCAGTAGGAGGACAAGATGATCTGCTTCAGCCCGTGTGAGAGCCTCTGTCAGAGAGGCAGTGGGGACCATACTGCATGGCCTCTCATCTCACAAGGGTGAGGGAGCCACTTTCTCCCCCACCACTGGGCAAAGGGCATGGTCTTCATGTTAGCCTGAGCCTGACACAGCTCCTGCGTATTGGGAGTGGAGAAAAGATCACAAAGTTATAGTGATGCATCTGTCCAATTATAGAAAAGACATGGAACAGAAGGCACTAGGCAAACTTTGTGTCTGTGGCTTGGAAAAATAGCCATGCAAGGACACCTTGTAGCTTAACAACCTGCTGTACCCAGAGATTAATTGTGAGCCTGGCTGAGGGTGCACAGACAAGACATGGTCTTCTGCCACAGGTTCTTCCGCCACCCAAGTGCTGTGGGTGCATCTTTCATCCCCTCTGCACCTTGATTTTCCAGTCATAAAATAGGATAGTGCTTCTTCCCTACATCCCAGACACACTGAGAGGATAAACATATTGGAGTGATCACAGCTATTTAGACACCACGGTGGTTGTGGGGGACAGTGGGAATATAGCAGTGCCAGAGATAGAAACCTGTGGGCACAGATGTCTGTGTTTGTTATCCTGTGGGCTGGTTACTCACCCCATGTGTTCAGACTCGATAGACGCACACGCACAAACTGAACACAGGCTGTTTTGTTATCTGCCCCACAGTGGCTTTTACAGGCACCAGTTGCATAACCTGCCTAGATAAGGGTAACATATAAGACAGCTTCTCAGCTTTTTTTTTTTTAAGTATAACTTGAAGTAAGAGAATAAAGTTCTTCTTCAATATTTTTGCTTTTCCCCCATTGATATATTTCCTATATAAAAAGCAAGGCTTGTTTTTTATTTTCATAAAATAAATTATGTACTCCCTCTAGTGTCAGAAATCATGTATGTGCTTAAACAACATTAGATCAAATGTTGCTATAAATGCTAAAGTAAGATTCAATTTCATTTTCCACATTTCAGGGTTAGTAAGTTATAGTGATAGGTAGAATTAACAACAGTCCTATATGCTGCTGCTCTGCCTCCTCAGCACTGCAGCCATTGAAAAGAAATCTATTATTAACAGTGAAATAAAAGAAGTACTTGTCTTAATTATAAAGCGCAGTCTCTGATTAAGGCTTTTTGCCACTTTCTTTAATTCCAGTTCCAAACTGCTGCTTTGAAGAACTAGGAAGAATCTCCATCCTTTACTGGATGCAAGGGGGAACATTGTTACCAAGGATGAGGAAAAGGCTGAGGTGCTTAATGCCTTCTTTGCCTCAGTCTTTAATAGTCAGTCTGGTTATCCTCATGGTATTCCATCCCCTGAACTGGAAGATAGGAATGGAGACCAGAATAATCCCCTCATAATCCAGGAAGTGGTAGTTAACGACCTTCTAAGCCAACTAGAAACCCACAAATCTATGGGGCCAGACGGGATCCACCCGGGAGTGCTGAGGGAGCTGGCAGAGGAACTTGCCAAGCCTCTCTCCATAATTTATCAGCAATCCTGGTCAACTGGAGAGGTCCCGGATGACTGGAGACTTACCAATGTGGCACCCATCTATAAGAAGGGCAGGAAGGATGATCCGGGGAACTACAGGCCTGTCAGCCTGACCTCGGTCCCGGGAAAGATTGTGGAACAGCTCATCTTGGGGGTGATCACACGGCAAGTGCAGGACAATGGGGGGATCAGGCCCAGCCAACATGGGTTCATGAAGGGCAAGTCCTGTTTAACCAACCTGATCTCCTTCTATGATCAGGTGACCCGCCTAGTGGATAAGGGAAAAGCGGTGGATGTTGTCTATCTGGACTTCAGCAAGGCATTTGACACCGTTTCCCACAGCATTCTGCTGGAGAAGCTGGCAGCTCATGGCATAGACAGATGGACTCTTCGCTGGGTTAGAAACTGGCTGGGTGGCTGAGCCCAGAGGGTGGTAGTGAACGGAGTAAAATCCAGTTGGCGACCAGTTACAAGTGGTGTCCCTCAGGGCTCAGTTTTGGGACCTGTCTTGTTTAATATCTTCATCAATGCCCTGGACGAGGGAATTGAATGCACCCTCAGTAAATTTGCAGATGACACAAAATTAAGCACAAGTGTCGATCTGCTTGAGGATAGGAAGGCTCTGCAGCGGGATCTGGACAGGCTGCAGCGATGGGCTGAGGTCAGTTGTATGAGGTTTAACAAAGCCAAGTGCCGGGTCATGCACTTTGGTCACAACAACCCCCAGCAACGCTACAGGCTTGGGGAGGAGTGGCTGGAGAGCTGCCTGGCGGAAAAGGATCTGGGGGTGCTGGTGGACAGCTGGCTGAACATGAGCCAGTAGTGTGCCCAGGTGGCCAAGAAGGCCAACAGCATCCTGGCCTGTATCAGAAACGGTGTGACCAG
>JAVFHW010060601.1:0-21819 GCA_032159205.1 Eurystomus glaucurus suahelicus | reverse complement strand
CATTGCCCTCTACAACTACCTAAGAGGAGGTTGTAGCGAGGCTGGTCTTGGTCTCTTCTCCCAGATTATTAATGATAGGACGAGGGGAAATGGCCTCAAGCTGCATCAGGGGAGGCTTAGATTAGATATTAGGAAGAAATTCTTCACTGAGAGGGTAGTTAGGCACTGGAATGGACTGCCCAGAGAGGTGGTGGAGCCACCATCCCTGGAGGTGTTTAAAGAACGAATAGATGCAGTGCTTGAGGTTATGGTGTAGTGGTTAGAGAGATGCTAGGAGAAAGGTTGGACTTGATGACCCTGGAGGTCCTTTCCAACCATAACCATTCTGTGATTCTGTGATTCTGTGAAAGGGAACATGTGAAAAGCCAAACTGTGTAACAAAAATGTGCCAAAGAGGAGAGCTAGAATCAAAGGAAAATCCAGGGAAGGACTATTGAAATTCAGCAGAGAAGAAAAATGGAGTCTTCACAGTGCCTCGAGATCTGTCATGGTTTTGTGGTCTTTCCCAGATCTTCTTTTATCCTAAGTTGTAAGCACTTGGAGCACAAGTCTTACAGCTCTTGGGGAACCCAGGGAAGTTCCTCAGGGCAGCAAGCCCACTGGGTTGGACTCTTCAACTGCACAAGGTAATCAGTGCATTGCTGCTTCTGCTCAAGGAGGGCCAAAGGCAGTCACATTTCAGGGGTCCCATGCTCCCCTAACCAGGTTTTCTGAAGTATCATTGTTAGGGTTTTTCCAAAAAGTCTGGCAAAAGAGTGCACACAGGAGAGCACTGCTGGCTGCACTGCTGGCTTCCAGCAGTGACACATTGATCAGGATATTGGATGTCCTCTGTGGGTTTCTTTTCTGATGCTGTTTTTGAATCATGGATAGAGGTAGCACCCCCTGTTTCCTACTAATTGGAAAAAATGAATGTTGCTGACAGTTGGCCACCTGCAGAGATTCTGGCCTTCCTGCCAAGCAAGGTTGCAGAAACACATAGCTCAATAGAGTGAGCAGTGGCTGGTGGAAATGTAAAGTAGAGGCAGGATCCCAGCTCCAGAGAAGGTTCAGTCCCTGTATCTGGACCTGATGTGCGTTTTCATGCTGAGGAGCCTAAAGGCAAGCATGTGAACACTGAGACCAGGAGTTTGGATGTCAGCAGCTGCTGACCACTCACAAACAAATCTCCTTTCCTCTGGCCACCTGACCGCTGATTATATGCTTCTAATTTTATCCAGCCAGTTTGAAAGAACTATCATTACTCCTTGCCTAATCCTCTCTCTAAATATCCTGCTCCAGACTGACAGGCCACGGCCGTGGGCAGGGCAGAGGAGGCAGCAGGCGTGCACAGTGCAATAACAAAGCTTGCAGAGGGGCAGGGATGAATGCCACATCCTCGAGGATGGGCTATGGCCCCAGGTAGGTCTGGAGGAGGTCCAGGAATTGTGTTGGTGCTCATCTGGGACCCACATCTATCCGGATCTCAGCAGCTTCAAAGCCTGGTCTTAGGGAAGTAAAAGAAAACAGCAAACCTCAATGTTTTTTATTTTCTAAAAATATACAAAGCTGTGCCCTGAAAAATGTGCTATGGTGTGGCCAGTCAACCTTCTTACCAAAAATATACCCACCACTATGCTGTGCGTTCTCCACCACACACTGGGGATAGTGTCACCAGCCATTTAGGGGAAAGGGGAAAAAAACTATTTGTTTTCCTCTTCATGGTGAGAGACCAGCCAAAGTTGGACTGCTAGGAAATCTTTTGAAGTCCTTGAAAACATTGTTACAATTTGACCTGTTCGTATAAGCATCTGTACTGCCAGATCATTCTGCCTCCTCTTCACCTGTTTGCTGCGGCCAGGTCACGCATAGGGCCAGGCAGCAAGAAGGGATCACCACCAGCTGGGGACTGACCACCCTCTTTGGTCACCTTCTGGTTCTCCAGACCTAACTCTCATGTCTCAGCTTTTTTTTCACTTTTGACCATAACCAACTCCTTCCCGTCAAAGCAAGATGAATTATTTAAAGGCATCAGGTCTTGTACTGCTGATAAGAAGGTGGTGCTCTGTACTGGGTGTTTGCCTACAGAGCTATGGGAGCAACCTGGAGTACCCACTCCTGCCTGCTTTCAGCCAAGTAGTTAGCCTCAGTCAGGACCTCACAGATGCTGCCTTTGAGAAGAGAAATAAAATGAGTGAGCTTCTTTGAAGCCATTTTGTTTCTTTACAAATCACCTACAAAATGTCCTTTCCTCGAACTGGGGAAAAAGGAGGCCTTTCTTTACTACAACCCCAACTCACTTTCAGCCAACACATGGCTCAAAAGCTTTCTCTCAGTACTTTTTCATTTCCCTCAGAGATACGCTCCCACTGGTGGTTGAAGCAGCATCCAGTGCCACCTCAGTGTGTGCTTTTCCAAGTCTTCCTGTTGCTGTTTGTCACAGACCCGTGGTCACACGTTTTCAGCAAATGTTTTTTTCCTGATGCCTGATGCCATCAACCTAGAGGCCCTCTCTAGCTATGTGTGTGTGCTTATACATGCATGTTTTGCCATGTGCCTATGTTCTGGAGGGTGATACCTGTTGTGTCAACACCCTGATCTAAGGAAGGCACTCACTGGCTTCTTTACATGCAATCTCCATGGAAAGGTGGCTGTGGTATTCCCCAGTTTTAATAAAACTTAAACGATTCTTAGCAATACTTGTGCCATTTTAAAATTGAATTAAAGGTCTTATACTCTTTGCTTGGTAAGTGGCAAAACTAATCAGAGAGTTGTAAAGTATTACATCAAAATTTTTCAGTTACTATATTTGGTCCAGGTTCCTCAAGCAGCTGTGCAAGCTTATGTCTTAGACTTTGTAATGGATACACTTAACGCGGAAATGACTTGGCAGGATGAACTTCTTGCGGAATGAGGGTCCCAGCATGAGACTAGAAAGTAATCTGCTTCATTGTACCAGGAGTACTGCATCTAACAGTATCATGCTTTATCTCCAACAATTTGCTGTCATTTAGGTAGGCATTTATGAACAATATCCAGAGGTGGCTGTGAATATTTTTTCAAAGGTTTCAAGATGATGACATTGTGAAGACCTTGAGGAACTATGTGGGGTGCTTGGAGGTGCATGGCTGTAGGCTGAGAGGCAACAGAGAGTAGTTGCAACAAGTGAAATTCTGTTTAGATATAAGGAATCTTTTTCACCATAATGATGGTCAAATACTAGAATATGTTGCACAGAGCAGTTGTGCAACATCTGTTGTGGACATATTCAAAACATCTGGACATAGCCACAAGCCATTTGATTTATCTGAACCTTCTTTGAGCAGGAGGTTAGATGAGATGACCTCCAAAGTCCTCTGACAAAAATTATGCTATTATTCTGTGATTACATGAATAAAATCCCACAGCCACCTTTCAGGTGTTGCGGTGAATGCTGTGTGTTGCATGGACAGCAAAAGCTTTGAGTACACTAAAGATTCAACGTGTTTGCCTATCCCCCCAGTATCCAGCCTTTCACTGGGCTAGACTCTAATATGCAGAGTAATTATCATGTCTATGCAACAAGCAACTCTTCTGTTATTGCCCCACTAGAGGGTGCTTTAGCAATATAAATCTTAAATACTTGATTTAATGCTTTGTAACAGCCACCGTGCTAGAGAACTACTTTGCATATTGGAGACTGCCAATTCTCTGAGACACTCTGAAAAACTTTAAAATAACAGATCCAAGATGCTGCATTCGTGCAAGTGTGATAAGCATACAAACACCACAAATAAACTGGGGATCATTTCCTGAAAGCCAAGAAGCTGGGAAAGCCTTTGCACTATCACTTTCAATAGCAGCTGTTTTGCAAAGCGATCATTTTCTTTTTTCTCAGTTTGCTGCTATCTGGTATCTTGGGTCAGCTCCCCACAGCTAGATGTAAGAGCCAGTATATATTTAGATCAAGTTTCTGTTGACATGGTTTGCAGGGTTGTTAACTTTTGTGATTTCACTGTGAGCATCCTGATACTAAGAGGTTTTGCTTTTGTTGCTGTTTTTAAAGGACAGCCCTTGCAGCACGCTGTTTGCTGAGAAGTGTAAATGTTCCTTGGCACAAAAAAATAATGGAAATACAGCCCCTCTGAAACCATCAGCAAAATTCTTGTGAACCTCTGTGGAGCTGTCACTGGCAGAAAGGCTTAAACTCTGACTCTTAAGTCTTCAACTCTGACTCTTAAGTCTTCAAATTTAGAAGAAAAATGCAAACAAGCCCTATCCTGCTAAGTCTCCTAAAGATCCTGGATAACAAGAATGGAAGGAAAATAGTCTCCTGTAGCTCTTGTCATAGGAGTGGTTGCAGATCTCATATACAATCTTTGCATGTTATGAAAAAAATATGATGGGTCACACAGACTCAGATTGTTGGTGAGGCTGTTTCACCCAAGCTCCTTTACCTGCCATTATCTTCTCTGTCGCTGAAACTCAGAGACTTGACATTTATTATCAGGTAAATATGGCAAGTAGTGGCTGTGGCATTGATCAGGTTCACTCTACTGTAGCTTTTGAAATGCATGACAGCATGGTAATAAACCTGCAGGCAGTTTTATTGTAAGCTACAAATCTATCATTTAGCCTCATGAGCAAAGCATTCTTCTATTAACATGTGGTTGTTCTGGATTCAACAGTAAGAAGCCAACTGAAACCAACCTTGGTTTTGGAGATAGTTGTGAAAACTTGTTCAGAATTATGTATATGTTTATAAAATAATGTGAGAAATGAATAAAAGGAGTAGGAGCCATACCTTTACTTTTATTCAACAGCAATGGCTGAGTTTCAATGCATCCAGGTGAGATGTAGGAGAATTCTGCTTGAAGTTCTCTGATGCATCTGCCTTCACCTGGCTCTCCTGGAAGCTAATCTACTCACCTAGTGCTGTACCAAAATAATCTCTGACTCCATTTCAGAGAAACAAAAATGTTTCTTCCTGGCTATGTCTCAGCTAGTCCCTTTTTTTTTTCTTGAAAGCACTTCCTTGTGTGTTAGCACCCTGTCTAACTCCTTCATAGCATACAGAAAAGTGTTCAGGCATCGGTTCAAGGCAGGAGGTGGAGGAAAAGGGAAGACAAGGGCAATGTGCAGTGTCAGGGGGTTCACAACTCCTGCAAAAGAGAGAAACTGATGTAAAGAGAATGGGTTTCATGGGGATAAATACCTATTGCAGGTAAGTAAGGGAAAGAAGGGAGGGAGGATGGAAGGCAGGCAGGCAGGCAGGCAGGCAGGAAGGAAAGAAGGAAGGAAGGAAAGAAGGAAGGAAGGAAGGAAGGAAGGAAGGAAGGAAGGAAGGAAGGAAGGAGGGAAGGAAGCTCCCAGAAGCCTCATGTTATTATGGCCAGATGTAAAGGATAGCTGTACTGGGACACAAATATAAAAGCTCAGGAGCAAAACAAGATACAGCTCATAGGGACACAGATAAACAGGATATATTAATACTTTAATAATATTGAAATGACTAAGGCAAAAGTCATCCAGACCTGTAATGGGACAGGAAAATTATCTTTGGATTACATTGTGTGAAGTATCATCAGTTGTCACTAAAAGGGCTACCTGGGATCAGGGGATTAATGTAGTTAACATCTGCAGTTGAAAATAAGAAATCAGGCGACAGCAGGGCATTGGGTAGATTGCCAGTGTTCACGCAAGTTAGAGGCTCTCAGATCCAGTGGTTCAGAAATACGCAGTGGTGTACTGGACTCTGATCATATATTTCCATTGAGAGGGCATTGCTCAAGCCAGGTTAGTATTAATGGTTCCCTGACAGCTCCTCTCCAGATTGGAGCCAGGCACTCCTGCTGAAAAGGCTGTTTTTCAACTCAGTCACAGTCCCCAGTCCAGTTCCCTGCTCAGCCGTGCACAGTGGGGATGGGGTAATAGGGCAGGATCCGAAGGCTACGGCTACAACCTCTCCTGGGAAGTCACTCTGCAAAGCAACCCTTTGAGACCCAGCCAGAGCAGCCTCAGAGCTGTTAGAGAGCTTCAGAGAGCTTAGATAATAAAAGAGATTTCACAGCAGAGGAGGGTTAATGCTGTTCCTATCTCTGAAAGGGGGAGAAAAAGAGAGATGAAGAAATTATTGACTAGTCAGCTTATCTTGATTTCCTCTCCCAAATCTGGAGGAAATAATCAAGCAACTCAAAACTGTCTAAAGGAGATAAATGACAGCCAACAAGGAATTGTCAAGAATAGAAGTTTATTTCCTGCTATGACAAGGTAACAAGCCATGTATATTGAAGAGAGACACTCACTGTTATTGCTTTAGTACCTTCAGTGTCACTACCCTCTCTTCACTGGTCTATACAACAGACTCATAAACAACTGAGTGAAATGTATACTAGCTGGAGGTGTTATCAGCAGTATATAACTGGCTGGGGAATCCAAACTTGGGTAGTAGCTACCCATAGTTCACAATCAACAGGGAAGGACATATCAAGTGAGGTTCCCTACAGATCTGTCCTCTATCCAGTATTATTCAATATTTTCATTAATGACTTAGATGATGAATTGACAAGTATACTTTATTAAATTTTTGAGCAATACCAGTGCTGGAAAAGCTACCAGCACATAGGAGGACAGAACTAGAATTTAAAACATTCTTGATAAATTAGGAAAATGACCTGAAAGTAATAGACAAAAATTCAATAAGGACATGCAAAGTTCTACACTTATTTCTCCAAATGCAAGATGAAAAATGCCTGGCTACACATCAGCACTGCAGAAAAGCACCAAGCCTTGCAGTGAACCACTAAGTGATCATGAGTCAAAAGTACCACACAGTTGCAGAAAAGGCAAACAGCATCCCGGTGTACCTGAGCTACACTTCTGTCTCTGAGCCAGGTAAAGAAACTTCTGTCTGTACTTGGTAGTAATAAGGGTCAAGTTCTGGCCAACACTAGCCATGAAAAATACTGGCCAGCTGGAGAGGGACAGGGGGAGAATGGTGAGGATGAAAAGAAGTCTAGAAAGCGTGACCTATGCCGTGAGAACAGATTGAAGAAAATCAGGCTGTTTAGTCCAGAAAAGAGATGGCTGAAGCAAAATTATACCAGTTCTCAAATATGCAAAGGATGGCCAAAAGTTTGCTTATACAAGTAAACTCTTTTCTATGCCCATCCTGAGAAAAACAAGCAATAATGAGTTTAAATAAAAGGAATTTAGAATGGATACCAGCAAAAACAGTAAGGCAAGCAAATCTTTAAATAGATTGCTTAATAAGAATGTAGACTTTGAAGGTTTTGAAGGACAATTTAAACACTTGCCTATCAAAAATGAAACAAGTTTAGGTCACACTGCCTGGGGCAAAGGAAGGTTTGCCCTTAAGGAAACCTTGTAAGTACAGCTTTCCAAGACTTTTGACTGGTGATATGAAAGTTTTCAATGAAAAATGATTGACATAGCTAGAACTGTTTTGAAACCTTTCTACAAAAAACATTCATCACAAGCTTAAGGGAAGACATACTGTTCTGCTCACATCACCACATAAAGTACAGTAAAAAAGAAATTTCCAGTATCCCCAAAATTTGGGTCTGGAAGTTGAGAGCAGCTAATGTTTCACTCCTCCAGCTTAGGCAACAGTGGGATCCCCATTACCCTGCTTCTCCATGCACTCTGAGGAAGCAGACATGGGCAATGACACTTGCTGGTGTGCCAGGTATGTCTGCCAAAGTATTTATCTTGTGTTTATACCAGCAATACTGGCATAACCTGGCCTAATATTTCTGACTGATTCTGGTGCAACCTGAAGTTTCTTCTTTTCTGTTACACTCAACTGAAGGAAGCAGCATCTGGAGAATTTCCTTTGCTGTTTCAAGCATCTCTTGCCATGGAATATACTTGGATGATCACAGCATCCATATGCTGTCCCTGGCAGTTGTGTAACTCTACTGCATGTGTAGGTATGCAACTAGATTTTTGTAAACCATTCAGTTAAAACTGATTAGTCAAGGTTAAAATGCCCGTCTGGGGTTTCTAAGCTGTGCAAGGCTCCAGAGAAAGAAAGAAACAACAAATAAGTTTCTCCTGATCACTAAAATCAGATACTCTGAAATATGTTTGCAGGAAGCAATCTCTTTGTACGGGGTTCATCAATAGCTGTTTTGCAAGTCCCTGCTGACCACTGCACAGGGGTAAGCTGCAGGCAGGTGCAGGTGTGCTATGCACATGCAATCCATTGCAGGCTGGAGTCAGAGCATTTTTTTAAATTTCCTGCTGACATGGTGAGCTCTCACAGTTGAGAAGAATGAGGGATCTAACTGGAAAGGCAGGAACTTCTTAACCCCCTGGAGAAGCTTAACTTGCCTCTTGGGAAGCTGCTCGTTTCTCACTATGCAAGTGTCACTTTCCAGGGTAGGTCCAGGGAAAAGAAGCATCAAACAAATCCTTTCATGAAAAGTATATGGCTCTCTTTCCCCTAAACTGCTCATCCTTTTTGAACTAAGGATGATGGAGCAGCCAGATTCTGCAGCTATGTCATAATTTCTCACACATAATTATTTATCATGACATATAGCTCCTGTCCTGTCTCTGAAAACAGGAATAGGTTCTACCTGATGCTATTTCAGATTGCTAATGTAATTCCACCTCATCAGAACAAAGATTAACTTCCTGCTAGTACTGGTCCTTTTTCCAATCAGTAGTTTCTTTATTAAATTGCTTTACTTTAAAACATTCACCTAAGACATCTGCCGTACAGTAACCAAGAAACTGCATCAGCCAAACTCTGCCAACATTGCAAAGTCCAATAAACTCCAAAACCAAGGACATGCCTGTGTTACTTCATTGTAGCATGCTCTTGTGTATGCTCAACATGATACAGCATTTAATTACAAGGTCACCTACTAATTCTTCCATGGTACTCCTGGACAACCTACTGCCCTGAATGGACAGTGATCAACTAATGAGCAGTTTTATTTTGCCTCAGTCAGTGCATGGCCTCATGTACTCGTGTCAGATCCTGACCAGAACAAAGATTTGTTAATTTTCTCGTGGGTTTTCTACAAGTGCTGTCCTCTTAATTCCTTAGGGCTCAATTCACTGTCAGATTTAGGTGCCAAAAGTTGCCTGAGGAACTGACCATGAGTGATGAAATTACCACATCTTGAAGGCTTATTTTCCATTGTCTGAGCCACAGCACCACATATTTTCTCTTGGCCTACATAAATTCCTGCACAAGTAGATTACCTTCTAATTTGTTTTGTTACACAGGTCATCTGAAATAACTAGCTTATCTGTGGGAAGTCTTTAACATAAAGCAACTCAATCACATATGGTGGTGTTAGATTTGCCAGGAGACAACTGAAAGGGACTTTACAGGGACCTTTCAGGATGGGTAGGGAAGGAGATGATGGGATTGAGGTGTGGCTGGAGCAGACCTAAAAGGGTCTGTGGTGTGGAGAAAAGCCTCTCCAAGAGCAGCTGGGAGGAGGCAGATTAATTACCCTGGAAGAAGAGAGATTTAGATTAGAAATTAGGAAGAAGTTCTTCACTCTGAGGGTGGTGAGACATTGGAACGGGTTGCCCAGGATGATTGCGGATGCTCCAGGGCTGGATGTGTTCAAGATCAGTTTGGATGGGGCTTTGAGAAACCTGGTCTAGTAGGAGATGTCCCTGCTCATTACAGGGTGGGTGGAACTAGGTGATCTTTAAGGTCCCTTCCAACCCAAACCATTCTATGATTCTTTGATTATCCCTAGAGTTTGGGATGGGTGCTGTGAGGTAAGTGGGAGAGAGGGATTGGAGTACCTTTTGGCTTCTTTGGCCAAGTACAGCAGAAATTCATCCGGAAGAGACACAGACATTTTGGAAGGAGGAATCCAGCTCTGTCAATGTCCTTTATCAGTTCTGTATCCATTCCCAAACACAACAGACTGTGGCCTCATCCTCACTGGACTAGGTGCACTCTAAGTGGGTTCAGTCACAACTGAATACAATAAGCCCTAAATGGAAACAAAAATCATTGCGTTTACTAGAGAAACCTTACCAGAAGGCTTCTTTGCTTTGAATAAAGTTTTTATCTATATATTCTAGTCTGACATGGAGAGCTACACAAATGTGTGCAGATCACAGGAGCCCTCTGGTGTAGAGTTTGATCAGGGCACCACTATGCATGAACTATGAATACACTGATTACACCAGGGACCTTGAATATGCTCCGTACAAATAGGAAGGGGAATAACAGTTTTCACTGTTGCACACTGTGAGTTTGCAAACTGTGAGTGCAGCCTTTCAATATGTAAAAGAGTGGAATTAATGTGACATTTTGTTTGATATACAGTGGAATAGCAATGCAATGTTTACGCTATTGGTTACAATATTTTACAGGGGTATAAGTCGTGACCACTACTGAAGTGTGAAGAAAACAACATATGTCATTATTTTACCTTTTGTGTAAAGAAGAAAAAAAGTAAGAAGCAATTGTTCAGCCTAATTGTTGCATTTGATTGTGATTTCTATGCCTGTCAGATAGCAGTTAGCAGTACTATTAAAGTGCATTAGCTCTCTGCTGGTGTTTAATGACAAACAGACATGGTCCATATTCATCAAGCAATTATTTATATCATGACCTTTTATAGAGCTGTGAATTACCCTTAAGACTTTTGCAGTGAGTGATATTTCTAATAAACTGTTAATTTTGCTTCATAAATTGTTCATATTTTTAAGCAGGGAGACTGAAAACTGTGAAATTAAACCTGCAGTGCAAGCTGTGCAAATGGGATCTATGAGACTAGGACACAGTTTCAGGTCACTCTAATGTAATAAAAGTGCATCATTACAACAGAAATTAAAGGGAGCTGCAGATATTAGTATCTGCACAATAGACTTTAATGGGAATAAATATGTGTGGCCTGCCAAGGTAAAGAATGTACACAGATTTCTTCAGTGCTACCACTGGGACAGGTTCAGAGATGGCATCTGCATCAGACTTACCCTCATACCTTCAGCTGCAGCGGCTGTATTGGACACCTTTACCTCTTGCCACTGCTCTGCCAGCTCCCTGCCATCAGGATGGCACTGACACACACTCCAAAGCTTCCTTGTGTTAGCAACGCATTTCTGCTGCAACTCAAAAAGTAGAAGGAAATTTTAGGGGTCAGGCCATGCACCTCTCAGTAAGACCAAATGTTCTCTACTTCTAAAGGAGCTGTTGTCCCAAAGGGCAGCACATGCCCCAGACGCACCTGGCTCCTGTCACAGCATACACGTCCAAAACCAGAAACTTGCTTAGGCTTTGCTCAGTTCTGCCAAGGGGCCTGATTTTACAGGTACTTCACAAACTAGCATTGCAGACCTGTATCTGGTGAGCTTATCATGAGGGCCTTGGAACTTGATTTCCCACATTAAGACACTTAAATGCTTTAAGGAAAAAATCTGGTCCTAAGTGACAGTGAGTGGCTTTGGCTCATTTTCAGAACTGATGGAGGCTCTGCAGACTCTGTCCACCAGCCTTCAGAGAGGCTTCCTTCTACCTGGGTTTCCCCAAGATGTGCCACAAACATCCTCCAAACTACTGATGGCCATAAAGTGCCATCAATGTCCAAGCCCCACCTGCAGAGTGGACCAAGCCACATAGGAACCCTGACGCTACTGATACTCAGCTTCTGGCTTCTAAGGCTGGAGGCACAGTGGAAACTGATAGTGACCTTCATATCATGCTGGTTGATACTCCCATACGTATTTCTTCTGAAACACAGTTTCTTATTGGCAGGTGGTTGGGTAGTGTACCAATTTAATCAGAAATTGAGCACTTATTATTTGGCCAAAAGTATTAAAATGATCTTGAAATAACAAATTCTTACATTTCCCTAATGGGAACCAAAATCAGAAGAATAAGACGACCCTTCTCTGGGATTATCAGCTTTATTGCTACATTCCAGTACAAAGCAGGTTTTCAGGAGCAAGGAACTTCCAAAAATAGAGTTCAGAATAGAAACACTGATTTTACAGTTTTGAACAAGAACCTTATCATTCATGTTTCTCATGAATCTTTTATATCTCGACAATTTTCTGTTCCTCAGCAATGTACACCACCAGAAAGCTTACCTCATTATGTGCTTTCTAAATGGATTTTCCTCTTCTCAACACAATGTTGCCTCATAGCATGTGACTGATTTAGCAAAATACTTTAAACTTTTATGCAGGGCATTAAAGTCACTCAGCAGAAACTCATTTCTCTTGTTACCTGTTGCCTTGTCACTATGCAGATTCCAGACTAAGAATCTGCAACATTTCAACAGTACCAGAGCACTGGGGCTTCCTGAATGTTAGGCTGAAATAACAAACCAATTAATTTTGAAGCCTACAACTCAAAACGGGTTAGATGAATGGACAGTGAGGTGGATCAAGAACTGGATGAACAACAGACCTCAGAAGGTTGTGATCAGCAGTGCAGACTCTAGTTGAAGGCCTGTAGCTATAGCGTTCCCCAGGAGTCAGGGCTGGGTCCATCATATTCATCGATGGCCTGGAAAAAGGGATATATTGTACGCTAAGGAAATTTGCTGAAGACACAAAACCGTGCGGAGTGGCTGACACATCAGAAGGCTGTGCTGCCATTCAGCAAGATCTGGACAGGCTGGAGAGTTGGGTGGAGAGGAACATGATGAAGTTCAATGAGGACAAGTGTAGAGCCCTGCACCTGGGGAGGAATAACCCCATGAACCAGTACTGGTTACTGTTTGACCTGCTGGAAAGCAGCTCTGCAGAGAAAGACCTGGGAGTCCTGGTGGATAACAAGTTAACTATAGGCCAGCAGCGTGCCCTTGTGGCCAAGAAGGCCAATGGTGTCCTGGGATGCATTAAGAATAGTGTGACCAGCAGTTCAAGGGAGTTTCTCTTCCTCCTCTACTCTGCTTTAGTGAGGCCACATCTGGAGTACTGTGTTCAGTCCTGAGCTCCCCAGTTCGAGAGACAGGGAACTACTGGAGAGAGTCCAATGGAGGGCTACGAAGATGATTAGGGGACGGGAGCATCTCTCTTACAAGGAAAGGCTGAGAGACCTCAGGTTATTTAGCCTGGAGACAAGAGGACTGAGAGGGATCATATCAGTGCTGATAAATATCTGAAGGGTGGGTGTCAAAAGGATGGGGCCAGTCTCTTTCCAGTGGTGGCCAATGACAGGATGAGGGGCAGCGGGCACAAACTGGAACACAGGAAATTCCACCTAAATAAAAGGAAATATTTCTTTATACTGTGAGGGTGATGGAGCACTGGAACAGGCTGCCAGAGAGGTTGTGGCGTTTCTTTTTCTGGAAACTTTCAAAATGCACCTGGACACCTTCCTGTGTAACCTGCTCTAGGTGATCATGCTTTGGGAGGGGGGTTGGACTAGGTGCAGAGGTCCCTCCCAACCCCCACCATTCCATGATTCTGTGAACACATTTTGCCAATACCCTCCTATCCCCAAAAATATAGCATAAATTAGGGCTCTTATTTTACCTTGTTTGGTGCTCCTAGCACCCTGAGAAGAGAAGAAAGATCATGCTTCACTCTATAGGGGAAGTACCATATCAGGCAAAGGCTAAGTGCATTTTATCTGTAGGCATAAAGCAGCATTCCGGGAGAAAGGTAGCTGAAGCAAAGCACCTATTCCATCCTCTCCAGCTTGTGTAATCATTTCAAACTGTCATTTATTCATGAGAAGATACTGGAAGAGTTAGCTCTGACTGGTTCATTGCTAGCAATATGCAACTCTGAAAATAATGATTCAGAAATGCGGGCTTTTTCTTCCAATGTATACCCCCGGAGAAAATTAGAGTACCACAATAAAATCTGCAAAACTAGGCTGTTATGTTTTCCAGCTCTCCACAGAGGAAAGTAGAAATCATCTTTTTTTCCACAAAGTGCTTTTGTACAATCTTGCAATATCTTCACAACCTAATTTTGTTTCAAATCCCATCTCCCAAGAAAGTACCAATAAGAACTTAAAAGACAATATAGTATGGAGCATATTTCTGCCATGAAGAAAAATCCTAATATGCTTTCAAGGCTATAGTGATTATAGTTTTTTGAAATAAATTGAACAATTACAGTACATGTAGTTTTAGTGGTGGATAACTGGAAAATATTAATAATCCTTTTGCCTTACAGTTAATGGAGTGGCATACTCCACTTGCTTAAGAATACAGTAATACTGTTGGAAGCAATTGGTTTGTGATTGTTCCTTGAAATATGGGATGAAATGACAAAAAGACTAAAGATTTCTCACTTTGAAACATCTCAGGTGGATGAGGAAGTATCAGTAACGTTTTGTAACTTCAGCTACTGGTGTTATTTCTATGTAACAGAGCCTTCATGGTCTTCCTGGTGCATTTTTCAGACAGTTGACAGTATAGATGTTTGTGACTGTGAATGTGAAGGAACACCCTAAAGTGACATGACTTTCCAGGATTTAAAAAAATTTTTTAGACAATGGCAATTTAATTTCTACACCAATTAATGAGCTAGTAGATAAAATGTTGTTGATTTAGTAGAATACCACTCGCTGCTTCTCTGCAGAAGAGCAGAGACCTCACACTTCTGCTTGCTGTTTACTGTCTAATGACCACACAGACTGTCAAGTGCAATCACAGCAGGAAACAGCTTGCTTTCAAAGCAACAGTGGCTGTTAAGTAAAGATAGCCTATTCCAGCTAATTCAGCAGTTGATGAGGATTAAGGTGTCATCTGGAGTGGGTTGTCATACAGGTTCTCAGTTCTGTATTTCACAGCTGCAGAAAGGACTCCATTTTAGTAGCTGGACAAGATGCCACCATGCAACAAAAACTTGCATACCTGGCTCAAGGAAAGGTGGCACTAAAGTTCTTCTAGTGAACTCAGGGATGGATAAGGATGGTATCAGTCATAAAAAACTAAAATAATTTAGATTGAAAGGGACTTCCATAGGTCATCTGGTCCAACCCTCCACTTGGAGGAGGATCTCCAAGTGATCTGGAACAACAGATCAGACTGCTCAGAGCCTTGTCCAATTGCACTCCAGGTATCTCCAAGAGTGGGTATTTCACAGCCTCTTTGGGTAGTTTGTTCCAGTTTGACTAACCCCATGATAAAAGATTTTCCTACTGTTTTTTTCCAGATTGAAATACTTCTTGCTGCAATATGTATCCCTTTCCTCTTGCCCTGTGCATTTGTCCTTGTGCATTTCTGAGAAGAGACAAGGTAGAGTCCAAAAGAGAGAAAATTGATAGATCACTTTGAAATAAAGATATTTGTGATAAGATGCCTAGATAGGTATGTGGTAGTAGGCACTTTGATGACCAAGAGATACAGATATCCCTGAACATTCAGGGAAACTCAGGTAATGTCAGTTCTAGTTTGAGCCAGTGAAGATTCACGTTTCTAAGCCCAGTAGGCATTACCAGCCTTCAATCTGTTCTGGCATTAGAAATAACCGCCATCATAAAACTTTGTTCTTTGTCTCTGAGGTGCAAGAAACTGAGTTTTATTGCAGTCATGGTCTGCACAGAGTTCACTTTTTGCCAAACCAGGCTCATCTGAGAGAAATTTCTGAGAATAAATAGAGCAGATAGACAGAGAGAGAGAGCAGATAGAATGATAGACAGATTTCAGGGCAGGAAAGACAGAGACTAATTCAGCTAGCCTCTGGCAATGGTGTCTAAGATCCTGCACTCTGAAATGATGGAGCATCTTTCTAAATGGAAGTGAACAAACTTCTCTCAGGAGGGATGCATGTAGGAGAAGAGGAGGGTTAGGAAGAAACGTCATAGCTCTTATTTGTCTCTTTGAGTTGCCAGCAAATGACGATGATTAGATAGCAGTCTTTCTTAGGTAGTATCTTTCCTGGATTTTGTGCTGTTCTGCTTGCCACAACTAAGAGCAGACTGAAACTGAGGAGCTGAGTACAGCTTTTGAGCCATGTCACACGTGTGATTATGAATTTCTCTTGTTATTTGGGAAGAAGATGTCAAGACACCCAGCAATGCCTCCAGATTCAGGTGTTTTGTAGACTTTAATCCTTCCAAGCCTGAATAGGAATATCCCACTGATGCCAACCATGAAACCAGACACAGATGCCCCTTCAGAAGAACAGAGATACTCAAGGTCCTTGGAGCAGAAACACAACCTACAGGGAAACCTGTGAGAAGGTTTGGGAAGGGAACCTCCTACTGTAAGTCATGACCTTACACATGCTGTATCCTTGCTACTGTCAGTGGGAACAAGACTGATCAGTGTGACCTGACTGTTGATCAGACACACTAGCATAAATCTGGTCATTCATTAGTTGGCACTGTAACAAGACAAGGATGTAAATCCATTTCCCAGAGGTATCTAAATATCTGATGTCATGCTAGGATTAATAACTATAGCTGCCAGGAACAAAGACCACAGGTGGCTAAACATGAATATGGTCTCTTCTGTAGAGACTTCATATCTGCCATCATTTCACATAGCTGTGGGAAGAAAACTGGCTTCACTATAGGATCATGGCTAGCTCTAGGTTTCTGTCCTGGCATCAAAGTTAGTTCTGGCTTTCTTCAGAGGATGTGCATTTCCATAGCATGTACTGGAACACATCCAACAGCTTCTGACTTCTGTAGTCCCATATTTAATTCTTTGGAGAGATTTGGCTGTTTTAAGAGATATTGAAAAGATGTCTTGTCACCAGTGATTGAAAGAAATCTAACCCTTACAACTGGCTGAGCTGTGAAGTTACTTTCAGGAAAGCCATTGCAAAAGAAAATGTGTCCTTCAACACTGAAGAGTCCTGAGAGCATCCTAACAACAATAGAAGCATAAGAAAAGGAAAAAAATACTTACTCTATGGAAATCTTTAGGAACAGCGAGGCTTATACTTTCCCACATGTCAAACAGTGTCAGGCATATTCTGCTTTATGTACTTATAAACTGAGCATGAGAATAAGTAGGTATAAACCCAGCTTTACGGATACTGTGAGAATAAAAAACTAATCTGGCCTTTAGTGATAGTTGTTAAAGGCGTATACACCTTCACAGCAGGAATATAGTTCTGGCTTATCTCTTGAAAATGGAGCTGGATAAGCTGACACCAAAAATGCTTTTCTTCTGAGGTAATTTTCAGCACGAAAACTGCCAATGAACAGCCTGGATGCCTTAAATTTCTTCCTGGTTAAAAATATTGATTGTTAGTTTATGTAGACACACTTCAGACCTTGAATTAGTTGCAAATCCTGTTTGCTGGCAGGATTGATTCATGTAGCCAGATTTCAGCCTTTGAACTGAACTGGGAGACCCCTGCTCAATCAGTAGCTGTGAGTGCAGGTCTCAATGGACTCTTCCTATTCTTTAGGGTGATCAGAACTATCTGGATTTTGAGGAGTAAAGAAGACTGGTCTTTGAGAAATGGACAACTGCCAGATGGCAGAAATGTTCCTGACAGGCTGGTACCTGAAGTTTCATTCTGAAAGCTGGTCTACCCAAAAGGAGATGAGTCTTTTACAACAGCCATTCAACTAGCTGTCATTGCTGACTAGCTAGAGCTCCATACAAGAGGTAACAAGTCCTCATCATTAATCAAACATCAGCCCTGGCACAGCTTGAGAATTTACAGGCTTTACATAATATATGAAGCTGAAAATGACATGTGTGTTGTCAATGTTGTTGATAAAATTAGCATTTGTGTTGATTGGACATTTTTACAGAAGAAAGTGTGACCTTCCTGTGACCTAGCAAGAAGTAAAATCACAAAAGTACTGTGCGTTGATGGCCCTGTGCCTGTGAAGGAAAAAGAGACAAAACAGTCAAAGCAGAATTACAGGATTTATAAATGTACTATTTTTGTATGAAGTATTTTAAATACACTAAATATCATCCCTGGGAGAAAATAAGTAGTACTACATCTATAAATCTATATACAAATGTCATGGCTTAAGTAGAGAATCATATGATCAATACAGTATGACCTGAGGCACTCAGATATGCCTCTCACAAATGTCAACTCTCAGAAAAACTTTGTGATATCAGCACTCTCATCTCCGTTTTATAGAGGGGGCAGCTGAAGTCCCCAAAGACAGGGGCCAGGAATCACCTTTCTGACCATTAGGCAGTTGACCATCATGTGACAAGCGCAGAGAGTGGTGGCTCCAAAGCATGAGCTGATCTTTTAAGTGAAAAGGGTTTTCAGCGATGATGATCTTCATTTAAGCATCTTCTTTCTGTTCTTAATTACACCTGGTGAATCTTGACATAAAAGGCTTTCTGAAGTGATAAGACATGTGGGTGCTACAAACAGAACTCAGTATTCCAAATCTCTAATACTTCATTCATTATTATTTCTTTCTATATAAAGCAGCTTTCTTCAGTTTTCTTCAATATTTTTTCATAGTCATCTTTCTCAGCTGAATACAAATCTGACAAATATATTTGGCATTTAGTTCTCTGTTACTACTGTACAGACTGCCTGTTGGAAATACTTGTGTGAGAGCAGAAGAATTATTTAAACACTTGCTGTTACTGGTCTCTGACTGTTTCACAAAGTATTGATTATGAAGGATTTGCCACTGGCTTTTCAGAGAACACATATGCGTCCAGAAATGTTTTGGTTTTAGCTGCTGGCTTTAAACTGAACTTCTTCAGGGTGTTGGCTTGGAAGTAGCAATGAGCCAGTGTCTCGTGCACTTCAGATCTGCTCCTCTCAGACCTGCAGAGCAAATCAATGTATTTCTGCTTCTTCTAACAAGGAGGCCACATACGCTAAGACTAGGTACCGTTACTTCTGTAACAGAGGGAGGACCATCTCTTAGCACTATAGGATCCCCTAGAGTGACTAATGAGCCTCCTAGACTCATTGAATTATAGAATCTTAGGGGTTGGAAGGGACCTCTAGAGATAGAGTCCAACCCCCTGCCAAACATCCCTGAAACATGCACATATCATCAATATTTTAAACACATTTCATACAATCATAGAACAATTCTAGTTGGAAGGTACAAGAAAGAGTGATGTTTCTCAAAGGCTTTTCCTAGCAGAGGTCTTTGGAAAGGGATTCTATAATGGCAGAGAAAGGCCCTACCCCAGTATCCCTTTAGATACTGTATGGACCACTCACTACTGCAGAAAACTGCGTGGCAAAGGACCTCTGGAGGAGTGTTTTCCACTATTGGCAAGGAATTGCCCTGGAGCAATTTAGTCCACTTTTGTCTTCCATTAGGAGTAACTGTAGTGGGAGCACAGAAGCAGGAATTGCAGGTTCCTCCTAAACCTCCATTCAGGGCTTAGGCTTTAAGCTTAATGAAAGAATTTATGGAAGGAGTGTTAAAGTCAATTTGCAACACAGAAAAGGAACTTGCAGTAAACCACAAAATGTCTCAGTCACAGGGATGCTTACAAAGCTAGGAGTGCAACAGGGAGGTAAAAGGGACATTGGGATTGCCTTATTCTCTTTAACAATGGTCTACATCTGGACATAAAATGGTGATGCACTGCCCCATTCCCCCTTTTACAAAACCCAGCTTTGTTGCTTTGATACTGTTTGCATGAGGTGGATTTCTTCCATTTTTTATTCTATTCCTTTAAAACACATTTTCCCTATGAAGTACTGAGGACTCTGCATTAGAAATTGAAGCTCCCAGAAGAGAAGGAGACAACAATCAGTGTAATACCTCCACAAATGTATCTGACTCCTTTAAAAGGCAAGGGATTTGTTATGTTTTGTCGGTTAAGAAATATACAAATATTCCTAATTGAAATAAACTGTGTAAATTATACTGCTTTCTAAAGGCTTGATCCACCATTCACAGAAGTCAGTGAAGTCTTTCCACCAAATTAGTCCAACTTGGAAATCAAGACTAAGTGTTATTATTCCTAAAATAATTAGGAATAATTTGAAATAACTGAGTAATCTAAAATAATTATGAATCATTTGGAGATAATTAGAAAAGTTAGGAATAATGTAATTATTCCAAAGATAATATATTTCTACAACATATAATAAATACAATAATCCCTAAATAAGATGGTGCCTAGAATCATTAATTATGGCCAAACATAACCAAATAATAAGCCTGTTTATATCTTTCCCACTCTTGTTGGGAATTTTTCCTCATTGGTGCAAATTATGTCCTGTTTTGGGGTAATTTTGTGGTTCACCAACTCATTTCATTTAGACAATTCAACAGCCATCAAAAGCAACAACATCTGAATGAAGTGCATAATCCTCAAGTGAAAAGCAGCACATGCCATTTTCAACTTCCTTAGCCATTTGGTCTCTCATCACCAGATTATTTTTAATATTCACAGACCACAGCCATAAAAACTGCTTGGGGAACAGAGAAAAAAAAATATTAACTGCCATGACCCGAACAACTTTTTTTCTACATGGAGGACACTGGTTGTTTAATTAACATTTTGCTTGATTGTTCTAAAGGGCTGAAGAGATTATTATCTGGACTTAATTACTAGCACTTCATAAAGCACTACATACTCCAATCAGAAATGTTTACAAATTGATGAACTGATGCAATACTTTTGCCTGGTGCACAAGTCTGTCACTCCTAATTAGATGTCCCTTGACAAAGAAAGCCAAAACAAAGCTTAGGATGGTAATGACGCAGTAGGTACCAACAGAGATCAACATAATTGCCTCTCTAAAATCAGAATGACAGAGCATTGTGCCATTTACCAGCATGCACAAGACAAATGCTCCACCAGAAGGAGAGAACTGTGTGCACACCTCTGGGTGTGCAGACCACATGTGCTGCAGAACATCAACTCTGCACCAAAAGCATCATGGGGCTGCAGAAACTCCAGGTCATGCATACAATGTTGTCCTAGGAGATCACCAGGGGAAAAAGCTCAAGGCTGGACCTGAGCTGGAAGTGATCACCTTGGACAAAGCAGTGGTCACTGGGTGGACACAAATGCCCAGGGCCAACCAGGTTATGGTGTCACTGAAATACTGAGCCAGGGGTTCATGGCTGTTCCTGGGCATGTGCCACCTGAAGGACTTCAGCCTGTGAAGGGCATGGATCTTATTGGGCAAAACTCTGCAAGCCTGTGCACTTTCAACACATCAACAGATGAAGAAAGGTGACCCTCTCGTTGGTGAATGACCCAAGTTAGTGGTCTGTGACTGCAGAGTGTGAGACAACAGGAGGGGGAGGATGTAGCAGCTCTGTAAAAAGCCATTGCACAGGGGCTGCAGAGCGCTGTCCTGAAGTGCCTCTGGTGCACCTCGACCAAGATCTCACCTTAGTGCCTAAGCTGGTTTTGGGGCAGGACCTGGACACTGTCATCATGTCCCTTTGCCAGGCCTCTGCAGAGGTACAGAGCACCAGGCAACTACATTGTTCAGCTCCTGGAGAACCCTACAAACTAGGGATGGTGGATTTTCCCTCTGTTCCAAAACTTTCTCCACCTCCTGGAGGGCTTCTGCCCCTCTTCCAGGTCTTTTCCTCAACAGGACACCTTTCCTCATCCTCCAGGCTATAGCAGAGGCAAACTGCCCCTTGCTGAGGATGCAGTGTGCTCCAAAGATGGCAGTTATGCTCTTTGGAGTGTGTACGAGCCTTTGCCAGATAGTTACAGAGAAGATCTGTTGGCACAGCAGTGCTGTGCAGGCACTCAGATGGTGAGGGGCCAGGACTGTAACTGGTGGGTGTGATCTACCTGGGCAGGGGCAACCAGCATTATCAGTATAGGCTGGGAGATGACATACTG
The DNA here is from genome assembly GCA_032159205.1 of Eurystomus glaucurus suahelicus. NCBI lineage: Eukaryota > Metazoa > Chordata > Aves > Coraciiformes > Coraciidae > Eurystomus > Eurystomus glaucurus. The sequence continues at coordinate 157 of JAVFHW010060601.1, read as the reverse complement.
GAGAGCAGCCGTGTGGAGAGGGACTTGAGGGTGCTGGTGGATGAAAAACTGGATATGAGCCACCAGTGTGCAAAGGCAGACCAGAAGGCCAATCACATACTGGGCTGCATCAAGAGAACTGTGGCCAGCAGATCAAGAGAGGTGATTCTGCCCCTCT
>JAVFHW010060597.1:0-12335 GCA_032159205.1 Eurystomus glaucurus suahelicus | reverse complement strand
CCTCCTCTGGCCCCGCTCCACCAGGGCCATGTCTCAGCTGTGCTGAGGACTCCAGAGCTGGCCCCAGCACTGCAGGGGGGTCTCCCCAGAGTGCAGCAGAGGGGCAGGATCCCCTCCCTCGCCCTGCTGCCCACGCTGCTGGGGATGCAGCCCAGGATATGGTTGGCCTTCTCAGCTGCAAGCACATATTCTCACTTGACTTCTCCTCCCAGGGATCAAAATTACTTTGAGGACACACTCCAGGAGCATCACCAGATCCCACCACCTGCCAGAGCTCTCCAGCTCTTTCATTTATCAAAGACATGACAGCCATTTGGAGGGATAATTGGGTCAGAGCAATTGAAATGAGATGTTTGAGGTTTTTTTGTCAAGATGCTCTGGAAATGCAGGTGGGTGCATTATTAATGAATTGCTAATATTAATCAAATCTGTATTTTTCCATATGGTGTCCAAGGACGCATCTTGCACCACAGAAGCTTGAGTGCATCAGAACCTATTTACACTGGACAGGATTTAACCCTTTGCAATTGCCATGCAACAGCGTTCACTTAAGTTGATCAGGGGACAGTGAAGACAATTATGTAGGCATCTGGAGCAAGAGGACATTTGTCTGGGAAGACATCAGGAGGAGTTTAATTTAGTAGTTATGAATAGCCCCTCAAAGGGAATGTTTTCCTCCACTGACCATAGATCCAGGTGGCAATGTCCTCTCATGCCGCATGATTTCACAGTCCACACAACTCTTAAGGGCTGTCATTCTTCCCCTTGGCCTCAGCCAAAGCCTCCAAAAGAAGCTGTGAGGTTTAGAGGTGATGGTTTCAGGGAGAGGGCAAGAAGATGGGCTGCTCACAGAAATAGCCCAGGGATGGCTGAAGTAGTAACCTGGTCGTCCATGTAAAGGGGTTGTATGTTGGCCAACATACCTAGACATACGTAAGCATGGCGTGTGGAGCAGTCCTGGGTTGCTGTCTGAGATGGAATTAAGAACCAGAGGCCAACCCGCAGGGATGGCACTCAAGGAAACTCCTGAGCAGCTGGTGATTGCCCAACCCAGTCCCATGCGTGTTGTCTTTGTGATTGCCCGCTCCTCCTGTACCACCTGAGCCACATACCAGGCTTGACATACAAATTCTGGAGAAAGGAGACGGAGATAAAACAGGCACAGGTCAGGATTCTCTGTGGCTGTGTTTGTGCCTACGTTTGGGAGAGCTGCTCCTCTGCCTTGGCCACGTACTACAGCTTTGGTGTCTGCCTCGGGTGGTGTAGAGGGGAAGATGGAGACTTTCACTCCCTCCAGAGTGCAACCCAGGCATTGGATAGGAAATGCCAAAGGAAGGGGCAGTATTGACCCATGGGAAGCTCCTCCAGATGTGGGAAAAGAAGTCTTGTCTTCCTCCAGTGTTTCTTCCACTGGTGGGAAGGCTCTACAGAGGGTCTGGCCAGGCCTTATCAATGGGCCAAGGACAGCAGGATGAGGGTCAACAAGGCCAAGGGCTGGATCCTGCCCTTCGGTCACAACAATGCCCTGCAACACTCCAGGTTGGGGAAGAGCGGCTGGAAAGTGCCCACTGGAAAAGGACCTGGGGGGGGATGGTTGACAGATGGCTGGAGAGGAGCCAGCATGTGCCCAGGTGGCCAGGAAGGCCACCAGCATCCTGGCTTGTGTCAGCACTGGTGTGGGCAGCAGCACTAGGGCAGGGATCATGCCCCTAGACTGAGCACTGGGGAGACCCAACCTAAAATCCTGGGGTCAGTTTTGGGTTCCTCACTCCAAGAAGGACCTTGAGGAGCTGGACCATGTCCAGAGAAGGGCAACAAAGCTGGGAAAGGGTCTAGATCACAAGTCTGGTGAGGGGCGGCTGAGGGACCGGGGTTGTTGAACCTGGAGAAAAGGAAGCTCAGGAGAGACCTGGCTGTCCACAACTCCCTGAAAGGAGGTTGGAGGCAAGTGGGGTCAGGCTCTTCTCCCAAGGAACAAGAGATAGGACAAGAGGCAACAGTCACAAGTTGTACCAGGGGAAGTTGAGGTTGGCCATGATGAATAATTTCTTGCTGGCAAGGGTTGTGAAGGGCGTCCCATGCTGCCCAGGTCAGTGGTGGAGTCCCCATCCCTGGAGGGCTTTCCAAGGTGTGGAGATGTGGTGCTGAGGGCCATGGTTTAGTGGTGCCCTGGCAGTGCTGGGGGATAACGGTTAGACTCCATGAGCTTAAAGGTCTTTTCCAATCTAAATAAGTATATGATTCTAAATCTCTTGTACAATCTCAATCTGCTGTGAACTGCAGCATGCAACAGCTGGATTCCAAACTATGGAGATACTCTATCCAGAAAACAATGTGTGGGTCTCCCAGCTCAAGGCAAGAAAACATCACAGAGAGCATCTGAACCTGCTCCAGATGAGACACTGGCACAGTTTGCCCCAGGAAGTTGTGGATGCTCCATCCCTGGAGGTGTTCAAGGCCAGGCTGAATGGGGCCTTGAGCAACCTGGTCTAGTGGGAGGTGTCCCTGCAATGGCAGGGGGTTGGAACTAGATGATCTTTGAGGTCCCTTCCAACCCAAACCATTCTATGATCTCTGGGGAGCATCACTGGGAGGGGAGCAGGGCAGTGCATTCAGATATGCTCTATATCAGTTGTGGCTTCGCCCGTTGATTTATTGCAGGAGTTTTGCACTTCCCACTATGGATGACATTAAGGAAGGGGAAGATCTTGTTATAACTTCAAACTGCAAGTGAGTTATTGATGCTATTCTGTTAATACAATAATTTTTTTCAGACTAATTAATTGTTTCATTTTGATTTACGTTTTTCTCATGGGGTCCAGGATGGAAAAAAACACAATTGTAAAACACGTCAACAGGCTCCAGAGAACGAGAATTTGATACACTGTGTCTGAAAACAACTTCACATCAATGCTAATTTTAAAGACATTACATGCTGGCGATTTTAATTCGATAAAATCCATTATCTTGGTTTGTTATACAAATGGCATCCTCAAAGCTTGCCAGTTTGGAAGAAAAAAAAAACAACAAGAAAGAAATGGAGGAGGGTGGATTAGATGAGAGGTAGAGAGGGAACAAAATATCAATTGTTTTTAAATCTCAGTGGGGCAGAAAATCCACTTATTTGGAATATTAAATGGATCTCTCCTCTATGGTTGTGGAGATGACTTTCTGGGTGAAAGGTAAAACTATCTGAAAATTACTTGAGATTTAATAACGTGAGGAAATTGCATAAGACCAACCATTACTCTCAACTACTTGAGGCCAAGCACAGAATATTTCCAAGCAAGCTTTCTTTCCCTCCCTTGAATTGGGATAAGAAAAAGCATAAAAACTTAATTTATGCTTCCTTTCTCCTTTTTTTTTTGCATAAACCTAATGAAAGCAAGGGTGGGGTTTTCTTCTGAACATTACCTTAGCTTTGACTTACCCAATGCAAGAGAAAATGGATAAGTTCTTGCTCTTTGTTACCTTTCCTGGAGAAATCAAAAAAGTACCACAAGTTTCTATGAAAAATGCAATTGTAGAGCTACATTATGTAAAACAAAGGCATGTACAGCCTGTGAGTTGTCACACATCATGTTCTCCTCCATCTGAGCTGAACCCACTGATGGATACTTAGTCCTAGTTTTTTTAATTCCAGTGGCTTTGAACTTCACAAATCTCTAAAACATTTCTTGCTATGGTTAAAAAAATATGACGCTGACCTACATCCGCCAAAAAAAATTACCGTGAAATTCCTTTTATGTACCAGAAAATGACCTGGAAGTCAAAAGAATTTGGACATTCTCATCTGAATTTCAGCAATGGCAGCAGAATCAGAGAATCACAGAATTGTATAAATTGGGAAAGACCTTTAAGATCATCAGTTCCAATCATTAACCTAACACTAACAAGTCCTCGATGAAACCATATCCCTAAGCACTACATGTATATGGCTTTTGAAGGACAATGCAATGACCGTGGGAAATGCGGTGAGCTGCAAGTAGCCAACCAGAGGTAGCACGGACATGAAGAAACCCCACACCCCCCATGTACATTTTCCTGATCAACCTCTCCGTGTTAGACGTGCTGTTCACAACGACCACCATCCCCAAAATGCTGGTGATGCTCCTAGCCAACACTAAAACCATCTCATTTTGGGACAGGTTTCTGTAGATGTACAGTTTTCATGGGCTGATGGTAACCAAAGCGCTTCTCCTGCTGGTCATGGCTTACGACCACTATGAAGCCATCTGCAACACCCAGTCAAGATGGCCAGAAGAATGAACATACAGCTGGCAGCAAGCACCGGGATCACTGTGCTGCTCATACCCGTGCCTGTCACCACGTTCACCTCTCAGTTAGCTTGCAGGGACACAACCAGGGTTCACCACTGCTTTTGTGACCACCTCTCAGTGGTACAAGCTGCATGCTTGGACTTCAGTGCCGATTTCCAGACCTTTCTGGAGTTCTCCATCGCTATGACAATGTCAGCCATCACTCTGTTGCTTGTCACCCTCTTCTACATCCACATCATCTTCTGTGTACTAAAGATCAACTCTAAAGAATGGCACATGAAAGCTTTTCAACGTGTACTTCCCATCTGCTTGTGGTGGACACCTACTACTCCTCCATTGCTGTGGTGTACATCTCCTACAGAGAAGACATCTGTTGTGCTGGTTCAGCCACCATCATTTTATGCTGCCATCAGTTGCCTGATCACACAGGCCAACACTGAACCCAGCAACATCCCATCAGAAGTCTTCTTTCAGACAATCCTGCCACAAATTCCTGTGGGTCCAGCTTCTCCACTGCGGTGCCAGCATCGCCTGCTGGACACAACAGACAGAGATGGTTCCCTCAGTGGCCCTTCACAAGGAAGGACACCACTGAGAGAGCTCAGCCAGGTGCAAACAGCCCCCAACAGAAGCCACACACAACAGGAAGTCCTTCTAACTAATTGGCTCCTGGTTAATACAATCCTGGCCTCACCCACCACCCCAACCATGACCACCTGGGTGAGGGTGGAGCCACAGAGACACAGGTGGGCCAGGTTCTGCCTCTGGAACATGAAGCTAATATGAAAAAAAAAAATTCTGCTGGGTTGTGACTCATTCACAGGTCAACTCTAACTTGGGGCCCACAACGCAGGCCCCAGCACTTCAACGTCCCTGTTGATGTCTATGTTATGAGCACCATTGTCTTCTCTATTCTGACTCCCTTGTTAAACTTTACAAAACAAGGAAGTAAAATCCACAGTTTAAAATTCTACTTTTCTGAAAATCTTTCCCCTCTCTGAAGAATTCAACTTATTTGGGTAAAATTTACAGCACTGCAGCAGCCCCGTGATATTTATTATTTCAGTCCTCAGGTTAATTATGACGTCAGCGCCTTCGGAGTCCTGTTTGGTTCCTCTGAACTGTGTTATATCCTCTGTATTTTCAGTCTATTTCTGAGACATTTCTAGTAGACTTGCTGTAATATTTATAATTTTCTAGTTTGGTTTATATTCTGCAGTGACTAAATCACTGATGCTCCAAATAAAGCCGAAAATGCACTAAATAAAGCTGAAAATCCACTAAATAAAGCTGAGCTGGGGTGGTACCACATTTCTTTACAACTTCCCCTCCACTTTGTGAAGGATGCATTATTTTAATTTTTCCACTTCAGACTTTCAGGGGTGGCAGCAGTTGGATTTTTTTTTCCTACAAATGGCCCTGGACTGTTCCTCCTGGATGAGGAAAATGGAGATTCATAAAATCACGGAATGCTTTAGGTTGGAAGGGACCATAAAGATCATCTCATTCCAACCCCCCTGCCATGGGCAGGGACACCTCCCACTAGACCAGCTTACTCAAAGCCCCGTCCAACCTGGTATTGAACACATCCATTGTCAAAACCTGCAAGACTTCCCTGAGCAACCTGTGCCAGTGTCTCACCACCCTCACAGTGAAGAATTTCTTCCTTATTTCTAATTGAAATCTCCCCTCTTCCAGTTTGAAGCCATCATCCCTCATCTGATCACTACAAGCCCTGCTCAAATGTCCCTCCCCAGCTTTCCTGTAGCGCCCTTCAGATACTGGAAGGCTGCAATGATGTCTCCGCGGAGCCTTCTCTTCTCCAAGATGAAGAAGCCCAACTCTCTCAGCCTGGCCTCCCAGAAGAGGGCTTCCAGACCTCCCATCATTGCTGGGGCCTCCTCTGGCCCCGCTCCACCAGGTCCATGTCTCTGCTGTGCTGAGGACTCCAGAGCTGGCCCCAGCACTGCAGGGGGGTCTCCCCAGAGCAGAGCAGAGGGGCAGGATCCCTCAACCTTCACCCCTGAAAATAACTTTATATGACTGAAGGACTGTGGGAAAAGTTAAATAAAAATTAAAACTGCCACTTGTGCAGTTTGATGAAGCGGTGTCTCTGTGCAGGATGGTGCCATCAACCACCTCTTACATCCAACAACGTGATTCACAGGTGTCTGCACTAGGAAAATCAATGTGAAGGAACAGACAATAAAACACCATGAACCTCAGTTTTAAGGCAGAGATGCTCTCAAGCACCAGAAAGTGGGATTATTTATCTGGAGCTTATTTAGATCATTTTTTCCTCCAGAGCAAGAAACTAGTTGGGTGCAAATCAGCACCTTTGACCTTCTGAGACATTTCTGAGGTTTTCTAAGATGAACATACTGAAATATGCATCTTTCCTATGGCTCTGCTTTAACAGAATCTTTCAAAACACATTGAGGGTGTTGGGGTTCTGTGGCAGACATCTGGGGGAAGGCTTGGGCAATCTCCTTACTCACTCTGCTCTGGTGAAACACCCCCTGCAGTACTAGGTCCAGCTCCTCCATCCACAGCACAGGAGAGACATGGAACTGTGAGCTTGTAAAAGTCATAGAATCATAGAGTTGTTTTGGTTGGAAAAGACCTTCAAGATCATTGAGTCCAACTGTTAACCCAGCACTGCCAGGGCACCACCAAACCATGGCCCTCAGCACCACATCTCCACACCTTTGAAACCCTTCCAGGGATGGGGACTCCACCACTGCCCTGGGCAGCCTAGGACAGCCCTTCGCAACCCTTGCCAGCAAGAAATTGTTCCTCATGGCCAACCTCAACCTTCCCTGGTGCAACTTGAGGCTGTTTCCTCTTGTCCTGTCACCTGTTCCTTGGGAGAAGAGCCCAACCCCACCTGTCTCCAACCCCCTTTTAGGGAGTTGTAGATATCGAGAAGGTCTCTCCTGAGTCTCCTTTTCTTCAGGCTCAACAACCCCAGGTCCCTCAGCCACTCTGCATGAGTCACTAAAGTAATTGTCACAGCATCACCTTGGTTGCCTAAAAGAGGCCGCCACATAGGCTCTTGCTCCAAATGAGGAGGCACAATGGGCTTCAGACAGGGAAAAAAGATCCCTATGTGTTTGTCAGCACATGAAAACTCAGCACTGATCCCCTAATCACAAGAGAGGAGACTTGTAAATGTGTTAAGAAAGAGGTTTCCACTAGGGATCTTTCAGATGCACCAACAAGCACACCAAGTTCAGGTGCCTGAAGAGCTCTCATAGGACCACGAGGTCTCTAAGGAGCTTTGAGGACTTCCAGGATTAGATTGTGTTAGAGAGAGGGTGCCATGGGGATCATCAATTTTCCCATGGTCCCAACTTTTGCCAACTGCAGCCTTTGGGTCCAGGAGAGCTGACGTCTTCTTGCAGCACAAAGCTACATAACTTCTAGTTGGACTGGAGTTTTCAGTTGAAATCCCCTCCTAACAAAGTGTTCAGCAGTGAAGAACCATTCATAATGACCACTAAAATGTTCTTTTTTTTATTACTCTCCCTGTTAAAAACCGAAGCCTTATTTCCACTTTGATGTTACTCATTTCCCAGCATAAAATTGTTTCATTTTTTCTCTGACACCAGATCCCCGTTGCCCGGGTAAATTAATCTACGAGATGATCAAACTCTCCCTGATGAAATGACTGCCCGGAGGCTCTCACTGTAATACACATTTTCCAAATGTTGAACCTTTCTGATTATTTTTCTCCCAACCCTCTTTATGTTTTAACATTCTTGTTGAAGGAAACTCATGAAAACTCGATGTAATAACCCCATATTGGCTGCCTCATCATCAGAGACTGTCACTATATAATGCTCCCAGCATTCCCCCCCCGATATACAGGATGGTTTTACTTGTCTCAACAAGTCATTTTGCAAGTGTTCCTGGGAAAAAAAAAGCCCCAAACATATGAATTTTAGCTCCTATTTTCACTCTACGGATTTTTGCAGGTGCCCTGAGGACGAGAAGCAGCCAACACACAGAGCTGGGAGCTGTGCAGAGCCCAACACTGTGGAAGTGCTTTGCCCTGAGGGGTATCCCCCAACTCATCAGAGCCCATTTCACCCACAGCTTGGGTTGTTCAGTCTGGAGAAGAGAAGGCTCCTGGGAGACCTTATTACAAGGGAACTAAAGCTGGGGAGGGACTTATAAGGGAATAAACATCCTCCAAGCCACAGGTGTCCCATCTGTGTCCTTCACAAGAGCCATGTACAGGAGCTGCAACCAGGAGGCATTGCTCCAGCACAAGTGTCTTTTTTAGCAGGGCCTGTTGGGACAGGACAAGGGGGGATGGTTTGAAACTAGAAGAGGGAGATTGAGACTAGAGAGAAGGAGGAAATGTTTGATGCTGAGGGTGGTGAGAGCCTGGCCCAGGTTGCCCAGAGAGGTGGTCGATGCCCCATCCCTGGCACCATTGCAGGTGAGGTTGGCCGGGGCCCTGAGCAACCTGCTCTAGTGCAGATGTGCTCCCTACAGGTGGGTTGGACTCGATGGCCTTGAAAGGTCCCTTCCTATCCAAACCATTCCATGATTCTATGATTTATCTCAAGGAATTATTAATATAAAGCCATTACTGGAATTTCTGCCCCCTCTTGCATGTTGCAGAGTTGCTGAGACATAGCCTTGAGGAGGAGGGGACCTTCCTAGGACCTCCCAAGAAGAAACAGAGCCTGCAATGAAGGAAAGAGCCCCAATGCCGCACCTCATCGCCAACACGACTATATAAAAGAAGCAAACGCACCCAAAGGATTTGACATGGTTGTTAAGTGGAGTTTTCCCCTTGTACAAAGTGACCTGTTCATTTACTTTGAGGAACTGGACATTTTACCTCAGTAATCCTCATGCTGTTGGAAGCAACGACCTCAGTTGGCTCTTAACATAGAGTCATAGAATCATTTTGGTTGGAAAAGCCCTTTCAGATCATCAAGTCCAACCATTCCTCCAGCACTGCCAGGGCACCACTAAACCATGGCCCTCAGCACCACATCTCCATGGATTCGAAACCCTTCCAGGGATGGGGACTTCACCACGGCCCTGGGCAGCCTGGGCCAGGCTGCAACAACCCATCTGCTTTTGAGGGCAAGGTGAGAACAGACAGGGTAGAGAGGCTTGCACCCAGCATTCAGAGTAACGTTACAGAATGTAACTGCCAGGCTGGGATGCTGAAGTCTTCTCCACTTCCCTCATTCATCACATTTGAGAATAAAAGCATTTTGCCTAACAGCTAGAAACCGTTTCCAGGTAATATTATTTATCTGTAGCAATAGCATGACAGCAATATGCAGAGAGTCATGCAGCTGCCTTTTACCAGACATTGCCTTCACATATTGCCTTTTGTGCTCCAAATCTTCATCTCAGTTTTATACGGAACACAAAATAAATCAGAATTACATCGAGCAGCAGAACCTTCAGGCTCTGAGCACCAGTTTTGCAGATGTAGTTGGGTATTTCTGAGCTATGAGATGCAGTTTGCTTATGAATATGAACCCCCAAATCCTGCCCATATCCAATTTGTGTGTCAGCCAGAACATACAAGTAGCAAATTTCCTCACCCGGTACTCATTATTGCCCATAAATTACTCCAGTGCTCTCCATTTCACCTTTCGGGATGTCTTCTCAATGCTTCTCAATAACTTAAGGGCAGGGGGCAAGAGGATGGGGCCAGACTTGTCAGTGGTGCCCAGGGACAGGACAAGGGGCCACGGGCACCAGCTGTAACCCAGGAGGTTCCATCTGAAGAGAAGGAAAACATTCTTTGCTATGAGGATGCCAGAGTCTGGCCCAGGCTGCCCAGAGAGGTTGAGAAGCACTGAGAAGACCCCCCTCTCAGGCTTCACTTCTCCAGCTCAACAGCCCCAGGGCTCACAGCCTTTCCTGGGCACAGAGATGCTCCAGTCCCACCAGCATCTTTGCAGCCTCCGCTGGACTCTCTCCAGCAGCTCCTTATCTCTCTTCACCTGGGGAGCCCAGAACTGGACCCAATACTCCAGAGGTGGCCTTACCAGAGCAGAGTAGAGGAGGAGGAGAACTTCCCTCAACCTGCTGGCTACACTCTTCTTCATGCATCAGTCTTACTGACATGACTCCAGCTCCTGTCTGCTTTTCTTCTCCCTCACGGAGCAGCAGAACAATTCCAAGTCTCATCGCTGTTCATTGTACTTCTCTGATGGAGTTGTCTGCAAATCTTCCAGCATGTTGTGGTAACCACAAGCTGCTGGGATAGATGTTGAACAGCTTTTGCTCCAGGTCTGACTCCCCTGGGGCTTGTTTAATGAGTCTTTACATCTTGGCGATGAAGACTAACGACTGCTCTCTCTGTGTCTTTAGTTAGCATTCACCTCACGGTAAATAAATCTGAACTCTAGTGCCCCGGTTTGCTTCAATTATACCCACAAAAAGAGCTTTAGCAATGCCAACCTGTCACACATCTGCTGGTTCTTTTCTGCTCAGAAACACAGTTTCCACATTTTCAGAGGAAAATTGTTCCTTCTGACATCATTTGATATTAGATATTACCGACACGGTTGTTTTCAGAAACACCTTGGGTTAGAAAAATAGGTTTTTTGCTTTGATTCATGAATGCTCTTAGAGCTTCTGAGGACTTTAGTCACTGCTGCTCCAGCTTTCGGAAGAGTGGAGATAAAACAGTATTTTCGTACCAACAATTTTGGATTATTTATAGGAACGGCCCTGCCCAAGCCTGCGTATTGTGGCTGCGTTCAGGGAGAGTGGTGAAGAGTGACACTCAGAGATGCTGCTTCCTGATAATAATAGGAAGTGTTCAGATGAAGGAATTACTTGTCAGCTTCCATGGCGGAAATATTGTTTTATAAATCGCTACCATCTCACAGAATTTACTGAGAACCTGTCAGGGAAAGAGGGTCATTTATAATAATAATGAAGTGGGTTTTGTTCAACAGAGAGATGAGTCCCCATAGAATCATAGAATGTTAGGGGTTGGGAGGGACCTCTGGAGATCATCAAGTCCAACCCCCCTGCCAAGCAGGACCAGAGAATCTAGGGCAGGTCACACAGGAACGCATCCAGACAGGTCTGGAAAGTCTCCAGAGAAGGAGACTCCACAAGCTCTCTGGGGAGTCTGTTGCTAGTGCTCTGGAACCCTCACAGGAAAGAAGTTCCTTCTCGTGTTTAAAATGACAATAGGATTTTTGTTAGTCATGCAAAATTCTGCAACAATCAAACACTTTTGGAAGTTCTCTTTCTGAGAGATCTTTCTGTCCTTTTTCTCCTGTGCAGCCTAGTTTAGGTGAACCCGCTTGAGATGGACAAGATGGCCTCCAGAGGTCCCTTCCAACCCCAACCATTGTGTGATTCTGTGATTCTGTGAAATAGCAACTCCTCCTCTTCTCTTCTACCACCAAAACGCCTCGGAACTACTCAAGAGAAAAGCCAACGTGTCTTCCTTCTCATGAAAGAACTGGCTGCTCATGGCGTGGATGGGTGGATGCTCTGCTGGGTAAAAAATTGGCTGGATGGTCAGACCAAGAGAGTGGTGGGAATGGAGCTAAATCCAGTTGGCCGTCAGTCACGAGAGGTGTCCTCAGGGCTTAGTATAGGGGGGCAATTCTCTTTAATATCTTTATCAATGATGTGGACGAGGGGATTCAGGCACCCTCAGTGAGTTTGCAGATGATACCAAGTTAGGTAGGAGCGTTATCTGCTGGAGGGTGGGAGGCTCTACAGAGGGTCTGGCCAGGCTGGATCAATGGGCCAAGGCCAATGGGATGAGGCTCAACAAAGCCAAGGGCCAGGTCCTGCCCTTGGGAGCAGGTGCAGAGAAGTGCAACAAAGCTGGTGAGGGGTCTGGAGAATATGTTGTATGAGGAGCACCTGAGGGAACTGGGATTGTTCAGCTTGGAGAAGAGGAGGATGAGAGGAGACCTCGTTGCTCTCTACAGATACCTAAAAGGAGGTTGTGGTGAGGCTGGTGCTGGTCTTTTCTCCCAAGTAACTAATGACAGTACAAGAGGAAATGGCCTCAAGTTGTGCCAGGGGAGGTTTAGATCA
>JAVFHW010060592.1:0-26075 GCA_032159205.1 Eurystomus glaucurus suahelicus | reverse complement strand
GAAAGCCATCCAGCTTGCTCTAGATATTGCTGAGCGAGAAAGGTGGCCAAGGCTTTACCTCTACACTGACTCATGGATGGTGGCAAATGCTCTGTGGGGGTGGTTGCAGCAGTGGAAAGAGAGCAACTGGCAGCGTAGAGGGAAACCCATCTGGGCCGCTGGACTATGGCAGGATATTGCGGTGGAGAACCTAGCTGTGAAGGTGCACCACGTGGATGCTCGTGTACCCAAGAGTCGGGCCACTGAAGACCACCAGAACAACCAGTAGGTGGACCAGGCTGCTAAGATTAGGGTGGCGCAGGTGGATCTGGACTGGGAGCGCAAGGGTGAATTATTTCTTGCCCGGTGGGCCCATGAGACCTCGGGTCACCAAGGAAGGAATGGGATATATAAATGGGCTCGAGATCGAGGGGTGGATCTGACCATAGATGCCATTGCAGAGGTCATACATGAATGTGAAATATGTGCTGCGATCAAGCAAGCCAAGCGAATGAAGCCTCAGTGGTACGGAGGATGATGGTTGAAATATAAATACGGAGAGGCCTGGCAGATTGACTACATCACTGCCACAGACCTGTCAAGGCAAGCACTATGTGCTTACGATGGTGGAAGCAACCACTGGGTGGCTGGAAACATATTCAGTACCCCACGCCACCACCTGGAACACCATCCTGGGCCTGGAGAAGCAAGTCCTGTGGTGACACGGCACCCCAGAGAGGATCGAGTCTGACAACGGGACTCATTTCCAAAACAACCTCATAGACACCTGGGCAGAAGAGCACGGCATCGAGTGGATCTATCACATCCCCTACCACGCACCAGCCTCCGGAAAAATTGAAAGGTACAATGGACTATTGAAGACCACACTGAAGGCGATGGGGGGTGGAACTTTCAAGAACTGGGACACCCATCTGGCAAAGGCTACCTGGTTAGTCAACACCAGGGGGTCTGTCAATCGGGCTGGTCCTGCCCTTTCAGAACTTCCACATGCTGTGGACGGGGATAGAGTACCTGTAATACACATGAGGAATGTTTTGGGAAAAATGGTCTGGGTCAGTCCTGCCTCAGGCAAAGGCAAACCCATCCATGGGATTGCCTTTGCTCAGGGACCTGGGTGCACCTGGTGGGTGATGCAAGAGGATGGAGAAGTCCGGTGTGTGCCTCAGGGGGACTTAATTTTGGGGGAAAAAGGCCAGTAAACTGTATTATATTTCTTTTTGATTGCTAAATGGCTGAAGGGCATGACGTAGATGGTATAGAATAAGGGGTGGATAATGTCCTGGTTTGGCTAGGACAGGGTTAATTTTAGTGGACCCAGGTAATTCTATACCATGCTGACGTCATGTCCCGGGGCCAGCTCTGGGGAGGGGCCAGTTTCGTAGGGGCGGTTCAGTTGGTGTTCAGTTTGCTTTGGACTTCGCTCGGGTTTGGTCCCTCGATGTTGCTCTCTGGTATTTTTTCTTTGTATTGCTCTTTTCTTGCTGTTAATATCGTTCTTGTTAACTGCAAAGTTCCCATTATATGTTATTTTCTTTTATATATGTATATATATATTAAACCTTCCTTATCTCAACTCAAAAGGCACTTTTAAACCTTTTTTTTTTTGTCTTCTTCTCTGTCTGCGGCCCGCGGCATAGGGGAGGGGGCGGGGAGAAGCGGCCGGCCGCGTGGCTCAGCTACCCCGCAGCTCTTACTAAACCAACACACTTGGCAAGACTTAACTGCCCGTGTGACAGGCGGGCTGAAGGAGAGGGACCCAGTAGAAAGCAGTCCTCTATCCTTCCAGGTTGAAAATTGAGCCTTATGTCAACTACCTGCAATACTAGCAAAAACCATGACAGAGCATATATGCTAAGTGGCCTCTCACAGCAGGGAAGTGGACTCACTGTCCACTGGGATGGAAAATGTCTGTGAGGCATTTCAAGGTGGATAGTGGTGCAAGAGGAAAATTAACTCAGCAGGCAATAAACATCTAGATGTGGATCTTTCCTATGCCACTCCATGTCACTCAGGATGTATATGAGGTACTGTCATAGTGTATCAGCCTGTTTCAGCATCTTTTGGCTGGGGCCATAAGACTTTAACTGCAAGTTAGAAAGTCTGCATAGATTACTTGCTTGGCAAGTTTCTTCTTGCCTCTTATTACTGGGTTTATTTTTATAAGATCTGTTTCATTTGATATTCCTCCTAGTCTGTCAGGTTTTCAAAAGTTAAATGTTTGCACAGATTTTAAAATACATTTGCAAGGTGAATGCTAATGAGTTTCAGATTCCTAAGGTGATAAACTCTGTGAATCAATAGAAGCTTGGTTGCCTGTGTGGCTTTGCTTTATGGAAACACAATAGTATCTCCGTAATCATAAGCCAGTACTTGATTTTAAAAAAAAGAAAGAAAAAGAAAAAGAAGGGAAAATAGATGGTGTGGATGACAACACGCTACTCTTCTATTGAAACTGTTTCCAAATTGTTGAAATGGTGAAGTATTGTCTCATCATTTGACATTCCAAATTTTATGGATAGATGGAAAATCCTAGATTTTGTTTTGTCAAAATGGCCCCTTTCAGCCTAGAACATTTTATGATTCTATGATTCTGTCTTGCCACATTTATATATCCCACCCGATACATAGCCTATTTTAAAGTGGTTTCATTCAAGGCTATATTGTTTAGTTTTTGCTAATCTACAGTTACGAGAAAAGGAAAATCAAAGTATTGCACTGTCTCACATTCCATTAATCCAACTGAAGCTACAGTGAACAGATGCACAGCATGTTATTGTACAAGTCATATGATACTTATCTGAATAGGATGCTTCCAAGAAGAAAGCATTCATAGCACAACAGTACTATTGCTGCCGTAAGGAATGTGACTATAAAAATGTGATGTATTTTTTTAAAACCAGCTGAAAGGAGGTACATTACCAAGGTTAGAAATCATGTTAGGCAACATGTTATATACCATTAGCTGCCTAAATACCTTTTCACTGTGTTGTTCTGGTTCTCAAGAAGCATGTAAATGTTCACAGTGACATCTCTAGGACCAAGATGACTACATACTTGTGAAGGTTCAAGTTTCTTATAGTGCAAGGATAATATTTTCAAGCCAAAGAGGCATATTTATTTCGTACATCCTTGTAAAAAACCTTTGTTTTTTCATATCTGTTGCATCTCACAATGACTTTTGTATTTTTGATATTTGCTGTCAAGTTAGGTGTGGATTTAACTCCTAGTGAAACCGGCTATGCCTAAACTTGGGTTTCTAAACTGCTTGGTATATTGTCAAAGTGTCCCTTCTAAGAGCTCTTATTGTATCTCCCTCTTTTTCAAGACATTCCTTTCATCGGTTCCTGCAGAGTCTTTCTAACTAAATTTGCACCTCATTTTAATACATTTTACGCAATAATGCTCTGCAGCTGCACATAAAAGCCATGGTTAAACAGAACATTGAATTAACAGGCCTCTGAAAACTTCCTAAACAAAATTCTTGACAGATTCTCACAGTTAAAAAAAAAAAAAAAAGGTAAAAAAACCCACAAAACTCTAATAGAATATCCGTCAGTGCTTTATCATGCATATACAATACAGATCCAAACAGGTTTTGTTTTTTCAATCATTATGACATTCTCAAAAGCATTTCATTGATATTTGATGCTTCTGATACACATTTAAAGGCACAAATTACCAAGACTTAGGATATTTCTAAATGACAGGGGACTAGTCCTATTAATGCTCAGTTTCACACCTGCTTACCAACTACTCAGTATGTTGGTTTAGTAAGAGCTGCGGGATAGCCGAGCCGCGGCTGCTCCCCGCCCCCTCCCCTCTGCCGCGGGCCGCGGACAGGGAAGAAAAACAAAAAGGTTTAAAAGTGCCTTTTTGAGTTGAGATAAGGAAGGTTTAATGTATGTATATATAGGAAAGAAAATAACATATAGTGGGCACTTTGCAGTTAACAAGAATGATATTAACAGCAAGGAAAAAGAGCAATACAAAAAAACAATACCAGAGAACAACAGCGAGGGACTGCACTGAGCAAAGTTCAAGGCGAACTGAACTCCAACTGAACCGCCCCCAATGGAACTGGCCCCTCCCCGGAGCTGGCCCCGGGGCATGACCTGGCTCCACACAAAATTAACCCTGTCCTGGCCAAACCAGGACACTCAACTCAGATACAGAAAAAGGATTTTGGCATGTTAAACATCACCTTCAGTCAAGACAGGAGCCTGTGCCAAGGTTGAGATTCCAACTTAAGTAATATTCCTGTATTTAAATATCCTCTTTTATATCACTTGAAAAATTGTATTTCTGATCAGAACCCATCCACTGCCTTTTATATATTGCTAAAGTTTTCACAGGCTACTTCCCACTAATGCCTGCTTTCTAAGTCTGAGGTCCTTCAGGACGACAAGTTCTGTGGTAGATCAGTGTTATAGCAAGAGACTAATTTTTATTCAACTTGATTAAGGAATTGTGTGAGGAGTTATTTTTTTCTATGGAAAAATAGCTTTTCAGTTAGATCACAGAATTACAGAATCACAGAATTGTTATGGTTGGAAAGGACCTCCAGGGTCATCAAGTCCAACTTTCTCCTAGCATCACTCTAACCACTACACCACTACACCAAATCTTCTCTAACCACTACACCATGTCCTCAAGCACTGCATCTATTCATTCTTTAAACACCTCCAGGGATGGTGACTCCACCACCTCTCTGGGCAGTCCATTCCAGTGCCTAACTACCCTCTCAGTGAAGAATTTCTTCCTAATATCTAATCTAAACCTCCCCTGACGCAACTTGAGGCCATTTCCCCTCATCCTATCATTACTAATTTGAGAGAAGAGACCAACACCAGCCTCGCTACAACCTCCTTTTAGGTAGTTGTAGAGGGCAATGAGGTCTCCTCTCAGTCTCCTCTTCTCTACACTAAACAAACCCAGTTCCCTCAGCCGCCCTTCATAGGGCATGCTCTCCAGCCCCTTCACCAGCTTCGTTGCCCTTCTCTGTACCCGCTCCAGCACCTCAATGTTCTTCTTGTACTGTGGTGACCAAAACTGGACACAGTACTCAAGGTGCGGTCTTACGAGTGCCGAGTACAGGGGCACAATCACCTCCCTACTCCTGCTGGTCACACCGTTTCTGATACAGGCCAGGATGCCATTGGCCTTCTTGGCCACCTGGGCACACTGCTGGCTCATGTTCAGCCGGCTGTCCACCAGCACCCCCAGATCCTTTTCTGCCAGGCAGCTCTCCAGCCACTCCTCCCCAAGCCTGTAGCGTTGCTGGGGGTTGTTGTGACCAAAGTGCATGACCCGGCACTTGGCTTTGTTAAACCTCATACAATTGACCTCAGCCCATCGCTCCAGCCTGTCCAGATCCCACTGCAGAGCCTTCCTACCCTCAAGCAGATCGACACCTGTGCTTAATTTTGTGTCATCTGCAAATTTACTGAGGGTGCATTCAATTCCCTCGTCCAGGTCATTGATGAAGATATTAAACAAGACAGGTCCCAAAACTGAGCCCTGAGGGATACCACTTGTGACCGGTCGCCAACTGGATTTCACTCCGTTCACTACCACCCTCTGGGCTCGGCCAGCCAGCCAGTTTTTAACCCAGCAAAGAGTCCTCCTGTCTATGCCATGAGCTGCCGGCTCCTCCAGCAGAATGCTGTGGGAAACAGTGTCAAATGCCTTACTGAAGTCCAGATAGACAACATCCACCGCTTTTCCCTTATCCACTAGGTGGGTCACCTGATCATAGAAGGAGATCAGGTTGGTTAAACAGGACTTGCCCTTCATGAACCCATGTTGGCTGGGCCTGATCCCCCCATTGTCCTGCACTTGCCGTGTGATCACCCCCAAGATGAATTGTTCCATAACCTTTCCCGGGACCGAGGTCAGGCTGACAGGCCTGTAGTTCCCCGGATCATCCTTCCTGCCTTTCTTATAGATGGATGTCACATTGGCAAGTCTCCAGTCATCCAGGACCTCCCCAGTTGACCAGGATTGCTGATAAATGATGGAGAGCGGCTTGGCAAGTTCCTCTGCCAGCTCCTTCAGCACTCCCGGGTGGATCCCATCTGGCCCCATAGATTTGTGGGTTTCCAGTTGGCTTAGAAGGTGGTTAACTATCACTTCCTGGATTATGAGGGTATTATTCTGGTCTCCATTCCTATCTTCCAGTTCAGGGGATTGTATACCATCAGGATAACCAGACTGACTATTAAAGACTGAGGCAAAGAAGGCATTAAGCACCTCAGCCTTTTCCTCATCCGTGGTAACGATGTTCCCCCTTACATCCAGTAAAGGATGGAGATTCTCCCTAGTTCTTTTCTTGTTGTTAATATATTTGTAAAAACTCTTTTTGTTGTCTCTTGCAGCGGTGGCCAGGCTGAGTTCAAGCTGAGCTTTTGCCCCTCTAATGTTCTTTCTACATAACCTAACTAAATCCCTATACTCTTCTTGAGTAGCCTGCCCCTTCTTCCAAAGGTGGTAGACTCTCCTCTTTCTCCTAAGTTCCGCCAGAAGCTCCCTATTTAGCCAGGCCGGTCGTTTTCCCTGCCGGTTCGTCTTAGGACACATGGGGACAGCCTGCTCCTGGGCCTTTAAGAGCTCCTAAGTGGAGCTCTTAAGGAAGCTTTCACTAATTATATTTTTAATCAAAATACATCACCTTTATGTTAAAAGCCTCATGTGTTTCAATTGCAATTGGCTATGAAAACCAAATCAATTGCTTTTACTTAAGACTTTTGTAGAAGAAAAACATTACTTCCTAGTAATGTTCCTAAATTTGCTCCCGGTCTAATAAGGGAAGTACAAAAGAAATTAAAGCCAAGAGAATAGAAAATTTACCCATTAATAATGTAGATGCAATTGCCCCACTGGAAGGAGGAATAACCTGAGAGATGCATGTCAGATTACCTCATGCACAAACTTTCCAGATACCACAACAAAGGGTATAAAGATACAAGTCTATAAAGATACAAGCCTGTGTAAGAAACTTTGCCACCCTTGCAGAGAGCTGCAGCACTTTAATGCAATGTGCTAGATGAAATATTATGCCCAGAAGATTCAGCTAACTTTTGAGCAATGTGGTCTCAGCAATATTTAAAACTCACTCTGAAAGTCTCCAGCTGTCAGCTGTTTTCCCCTCACCAAATGTATTTCTTTTTTCCACATTTTAGGTCAATTTTTGCTCGCCTCTCTACTGTGGTAGGTCATAGCGTGTGAATCTCTCTCCTTTCCTGATCTTTGGTTCTTGCACCTCCTCCAGATTTAGACAAACACCTGCAGCTACCCATCAGCAACCTTCTCTCCCTTTCTTCTGGCAGATAACTGTTACTTTAGCAACATTTTTTTCTCAGGTTTTGCTTGAGTTCAGGAGCTTATGCGTTGCACTGTAAAACAGATACAGGGCAATGTTTGTGGTATATAATATGGAGGTATCCCAATTGTTTACGCAGTCACTGCTACTGTTGTTACTACCCTAATGTGTATCCCCTAATGTCATATCTATTTTGTTCTTCTCTGTCATATTTGTTGCTGTACTTTTCTGCTATGGAACAAGAGGTTAAGAGGGCATGATGATAACAATTCTCTATACTTACATGCATATAAAATTTCAATTTTGTTCCATTGTTCAGAGAGGAAAATTTGCACCCTACCAGATCTGGGAACAAATGCTTACCAGTCCCTAAAATCCATGGCTACCTATCCTGATAGGGTCAACTTATACCTTTATTCTGCAAAAGTAGGTAGACAGTGATTGGGGATCTAACACGTAAGAGTTCAAAAAGTTACATCCTAGCCTCTTTGCATGAATATTAAACTTCTCATGAGGTAGTAGCTAAGAATGGGGATTTGTCTTGATGTTCGTGCTCAAAGATTTAATTGCAGCAACTGTTCAGCAACTCAGCAACTAATGTGTGCCAGGGCTACCTACTCATTTTCTGCCAAGCAGAATTCACTGATGCATTCCTGTGTTCATCAGGATATCCAGGCACTCAGGATATCCAGAACTCAGGATGTTCATCAGGATATCCAGCCTGCGTATGTTTAAGATCTTTGGGCTGGAAGATGTTAGGTAAGTGTGCAACGTTTGTGATGAAAGTAGCGTTATACCTTTACAATTCCTGTTTGTTTTTCTCATTTTTGAAGGAAATTAATAAGGCTGGGATTTTCAGAAGCACTTAGCATTGGCCTGTATCAGCTATCTGAATTCCAGGGGGACTCTTCTATTGACATCAGTGCCAGCAGAGTCAGGACAATGATGAGCCCTTTGAAAGACCCCACATGAACACATATTTACTCAAATTTATTGTGTAAAATTAAATTGAAGGTGCTTGTATCAGAAGTACTCAGCATCCACAACAGGGATCAGCTTCTTTAAAGACTAAGGTCCTTGTCTACAGAAATAAATTATCATTAATAATAATGTTAGTACTACTGGAGTACCTAGATGTTCCTTCCAACACCAAATCCTACACAATAGTTTCTGCCTGATCCTCTGTTAAGGATAGGATAAAGCTCCTAGATTCAGTGCCTCACAATTGGACCTAGAGAAAAAGACAGTCTGTAATTCAAAAAGCTTATCTTCTAAATAAACAAGACAGACAAAGCCTGGCTGAAAACAAATCTGTCAAGCTTCCAGAGACCCTCAACACTCACTAAGCCAAGCTAAACAAGGGCTCTGATGTGACTACCTGGGCAACTGAATAAAGACTAACCACTTGGTAGTGCAGTGTATTTACAGGAATACTTGGTCATTGTTTTTGTGTGCAGAGGTCCAGAAATATTGCATATCTTTGTCACAGGGATATTAGGATTGGACTCTGCATCCATTGCAAGCTATTAAAATATTGTGGTGGATATTTCCAAAATATCATTGACTACTTTTATTAGAATGTTTTTATTTCTTAATTAGTATTTTTATTTCAGTCTTAGCCAAGCAGATTTTCTCCATCAGAGTCTACACATGGAACATGCCACATTTGAACTTCTAAATGAAACTAGTCCACATGAACACAGTCTCAGAGCAAGAAAACAACGGCAGGTTCTCCCCTATACACAGAAATGTTCAGCCTTTTCAAACCTTATTCAAAAAACTCCCTCTAACCTTTTACCTCTTCTCCCTCCCCTCCTTCAATTAAAAAAAAAAAAAAAATCTGAGTAAAGAAAGATACTAGAATAAAAGTCTGAGTGTGCACTAAAAGAGAAAAAAAAACAAACAAACAACCCACAACAAAATCTGGCACTGGGGAGAGGTTTGCTATGAAACTCTAAACACAGAGATACCAGTTCCTGCCTATTTACCTTTTCTGAAGGATAACACATTTGCACTTTGGTCTTCTTCTTTGGGCTCAGGTGGAACAGTTTGACCTGTGGTCTAACTCCACAAATGTGCTTGAGCTCTCCTTTTGAAATTTAGAAATATCTCTACTTTCACTTTGATTCAGTAGCAGGATTAGTGGTGGCAGGGGAAGAGAGCATTGTCAAGAAGTGCTGGGTTGGTATGGGTCTCTGAATATCTCTTGGTACATCTAGTGAGCTTCCCTTTCCTGTCATCTTTCTGCTAGAAATGAAGGTAAATAAGGTCCCCTGAAGGACAGTTCAGGGCCAGGGAGGTGTGAACTTGTTCTGAACTGCCATTGCTAGGAGTCTGCCAGGAGTCTACATCTCTCTCCACTGATCACAGAGGGAGCTGACAAATACTGTCTACTAGTAGTCACTGTGAATATATTGCTCTCCTCACAGGAGTCCCCGGTCAAGACACTAAGAGGGTCATAGGCTGTTCATTGGTTTGACCCCTTAGTGCAGTTTTTATGTCCTACATCCTCACATTACTGATGGAATATGGCCAATACGAGGTAACTACAGCAGGAGGAAAGCAGCAGATACTGGCATCCCACTGCTATTTCCATTCCTGTCTTGAGGCCCCTACATTGTACCAGATCAAATCAAGCTCTTCTTTAAGAGAAACAGTCCTGATTAATTTGATGACACGTGCACACAGAAGTTCTGGATTCCTAAACAACTCCCCCAGTGCCTCCCCCATAAGCTGAATAATAACCATCTGGTGGAGCAATTTTTAAAAAGTACAGATACGCCAGAATTTGCTTGGCAATGTTTTAAACAAATTGAAGGAGGCAAACCCACAAACAAGTCTCCTTCACTCCACAAGCCTGATTCATACAGAGACACCATCCCTCCTATGCTGAATACTGGGCAGAATAAATGCCACAGGTGTCCGTATTTCTAGCATTTCTCAGCT
Organism: Eurystomus glaucurus suahelicus; assembly: GCA_032159205.1. Lineage (NCBI taxonomy): Eukaryota > Metazoa > Chordata > Aves > Coraciiformes > Coraciidae > Eurystomus > Eurystomus glaucurus. The sequence goes on along the minus strand of JAVFHW010060592.1, from coordinate 15,811 downwards.
CCCAACTCTTGATTTTGAAAACTTCTCAATCTTCTACATTAGAGGTTTTTTGTATATGTAGCTGTAATTGCCAAAACCTCCCCCAGTTTTATTTCAGTTTTGATTTTCTATAGTAAACTTGCATTTCAAATTTTTATCCCACGAGTTTCTAAGTGAATATCAACTTTCTTTGATAGAGTTTCTTTCACAGTCCCATGCGAGAAAGAATAATTTTGATGCAGCTTGGAAAAGACACTCTAGCAGCTGGAAAAGATGCAATGACTCTACAAAATGTACGCTGACATCAAGACCCTGTGCTTTAAAAATTACCTTTAAACAGCTCACATGTAGACTATTCTGACTCCTTTCCTAGACTTTTGCAGGGAATATTATAGCATCAGAGTTGCTAAAATACTCGTATGCTCCTACACCAACTTTAAGAGGGACAACTATAACATACTCTGGAGTTACTAAGCCCTCCAAAGCTGCTGCTATGCTCACACAGGCAAGTACCCGGATTTTTTTTCTACTATTGCTTGTTGTTGAGCTGGAATGGGAATGCTGTGTTCCTTTACCTGAATGGGCATGGTCTGTTTTCATACTGTAACATCAGTGCCACAAGACTCCTGTCTGAGAACTGGATCTACCCAAGGACTGGGGCTGTCCTGCACTCATGCAAAGGTGCAAGGGTTCCTCCACACCACAGACAAGACTCCTCTAGCATGGCCCAAGGGTTATAGCAATTATTCATCTTCAGTTGAGCTCCTCCCTTTTCAGCCAGCTTTTACACTACCACTGCGGAATGATGGGAAGGCAGCTATATGAAAGCAATGGCTAGTCTTCAGTAACTGGCAGTATTCAACAAATGAAAGTGTTAGACAAGATGTTGTGCTTGGCTAAAAGGTCAAGCCTTGCTATCACTTTTTCTTGATGATCAATTTGCCAGAGTTTGCATTTCAAGGATTTTAATCTCTTTCTTCCACAAGGGAAACCATATTTCATTTAAGAGAGTCTCTTCTTCAACACCCCTCCCACTGCAGGGTGTTGATTTCAATACTGCATGTCAAAATTAATCAATATGGTTTTATTTCAAGGTTAGCTAAAAGAATTTTATTGTATATGAGTAGAGAATTAATGTTACACAGCAGAAATAACATATCCACTCAGAGCAAAAATACTTTGGCCTCCAGAGTCAGTGGAGACCCCTCAGCAGCCAGTGACAGATTTTGCTAATCTTTTGCCTAAATTAAAAGAATATAGAAATAACTGACACCTGAATCAGGAGCTGGGATTGCCCTCTTTCCCTATTTTTGCTCAGTTTTGGCTATGTCTGCTCTGAGGAGCTGGATTCAAAGCCTCTCTTAATATTTAAGTTATATTAAAAAATCTACAAGTAATTGATGAAATGTAAGTCCAGTGAATTGTCTGCCCATCTTCTTTCCACCATAGAGTACCTTAAGAAAGCTCTATTTGTGCAGCCAGGAACACAAACAATTGAATTTGTACTTCTGCAAATCAGGCTGAATTGCTGCACAAGCCTCATCTACTTTGTTTGCACTTAGATACAGTGAGTATATTTCTGATAGTCTGTTATGGTTTGAGGCTTGGGGCCAGGACAGACAGTAACTGAACACCCTGAGGGTCCCAGGGGGGAAGCAGTTATTCCCTCCCCCTTCCTGTCCACACCAGATACTGGAGGCAGGAAGTGGTCTCCAGCGCGGGAGGAGAGAAGCTTGGAGCTGACCCTTCCATGCGGCCAGAAGCGATCTCTTCACCATTCCTCATCCTTCTGTGAATCTGAAGCCATCCAACCTCTGGTTTTGTATCATATTGTATTTATTGTGTTTTCCCCCATCTTTGTACATATATCTACCTTCCCTTCTTGTTTTCTGTTCCCTGTTAAACAATATATATATTATCTTACTACTTTTTGCTAACTTCCAATATAGTGCAAAGTCTCTCTTTTTACTCCTGATCTCCCTTTTTGCCTACCTGTCTGAGGGGAACTAAGGGATAGGGAGGGGGGAGCACACTTTCTGTTCCGTGGGGACCTGCCTTGAACCCCTAAATGGACACAGAACATAGTTAAAGCAGAGAAACTTTTGTTTCGATGCTTTACCTGAATCCCAGAGAACAAAACTACCTTCCCCTTTTATTTTGTAAGTGCAACTGCTTCCCAATTCTGACTCCATAACCACATGCTGTTGGATGGGAAGATTTTTCCCAGTACTGGGCCATCTGACAGAGTTATCAGGAGTCTCCAAATGCATCATTAACATTTTCTACCAGAAAAGCCTCTACAGCGTCTGTGCTTATTCATCTTTTTTCCTTTACCCTGCACACAATTCATCACACTGAATACACATTCCTGACAAAAAACAAGGACAGCCTAGTTACTTCAGAAATATGTCTTAAATCCATTTCTTACTTGAATGAAGAAAAGGATGCTTTGTTTGAGGAGCTGAAAATTGAGGGAGAATTCCAGAAATCCTAAATAAGTTACCAGGCCTTGCTTATGTGAGCTGGGAGTATCCCAGTGAAATCAAGAGAGATCATCCTTGCCATTTATTGTTGACATCCCTGACAAGAGTAATAGCCATATTTTTACAAATGCCTAATGTGACAGAGATTTTCAGGAAGAGATTTGCTAGGATGGATCACAGAACAGGGTAGGAACCATGCGGCATTATAATTTTTTGTACTCCGCCCCCTTAATACAGCTGTAATCTCAATGTTAAGTGGAGCCAGGTGCTACTAACAGAGCATCTGCCTTGCAAAATATAAAAGCCCCAAGTTGCTGATGGTATTTTGTATTGTGTTCTTAACTTCTGTGTTTACCTACTGTGAGTAAGTGATAATGGTAAAAACATAGTAAATAGTGAGCAATTAAGGTGAAGTTATGTGGTGGTTTAGTCCCTGTCAGGACCCGAACCACGTGGCTGCTGCCACTGCCCCTCTACCCCTCGGACTGGAAAAAAGGCAAGAGGGGTTAAAAATGCCTTTGCAGGTTGAGATAAGGATAATTTAGTACAATAACACACAAGAAACAATCAGAACAACAACAGCTATAACAACAGTGAGAAAAACAAGGTACAAAAAAAGTGATACCATGTGAATAAATGGGTGGACCAGACCCAACGGACGTGCGCACCCTCCCCAGCATCACACAGACAGTGTAGAACTGGTGCTGGGGGCATGATGTCATCATGGTATGGAATAGTCCACGTGCTGCTCCTCCCCAACTAAATTAACCCTGTTCTGGCCAAACCAGGAAAAGTTAGAGTTAAAGAAGAAAGGCATTTCATGAAAATATTTGATTTTTTTTCCCTTAAATATGTTTGGAGGAAGTGCTGAAGAATCAGATCCTCCATACGACTAGATGGTTTGGGACTTGGTTGAACAAATGTCTCAAATTTAGCTGAAAGGATTTAGTCTAATTTTTTATTACTAGGAGGAGAAATGGGGCTCCTAGAGACAATGAAAAGATCCAATGAAGAACGAGAAGACTCCAGACCCTAATATTACTATTGGTCCAAACTCTTGCATGAGGTGTTGTAAGGGTATAATTTTCCAGGGGTTTCTTTGTTCAGGGTCCCTCTTTGGAGACACCCAGCTTGTGTTGTAGCACAAATAAAAGATAACATTATAGAAGAATTTCCTTTTTGACTTATGGAATCAGTGGAAACCAAGAGTCAAACCCTGTTATGGTGACTAGCATGCATAATTTCCATGATAAAGTTTCAAGCACTACTTCAGGAGTTAGCTGAACCACTGAGCTTCATTAGTGATGTAATTGGTCTCTGGTTCAGATGGAAGAATTACAGTATTCTGTGCAGATGTTTAAATCAGGTTTCTTAAATATGCACATTTAGTGTACTTAATTGACTGTAAAATAATTTTTCTGTGCTGTATAATTATGTTGTGGCAGGGACCAAGGTTTCTAAACATCTCAAAGGCAAATGATTACAGGCCCAGAATTAAGATGTTATTCTCTCCTGAAATATACAGTAAAACAACAGAAGTGTTTTATCCCTACAGTGAAGTCTTTGCATCATACTTGAGGCTATATTTAAGAAGATACTCTTAATGTTTTCTTCCTCTCATTTTCTACCCTTCCTTATGCTATTTTAATTTAGCAATACAGATGGAAATACACTTCAAACCATGGGCAGGAATTATTAAAATCCCCATATGGCATCAGTGACTTCAGCTAGATCAGAATATCTAAAGCTAGTCATATAAGAATGACTTCAGTTGGTCAAAGATGTAGGCATCTTCTGAGTGTAATTCAGGACACTGGAGTTGGATGGTGAAGGTGGATGATGTGGCAATATCCCTTTGAACACTGATCTGTGGACTGATAAGAGTTAAAGATTGCTTGCAGGGAAGACAGAAGAGAAATCTGTTTTCCTCTTCTCTGAGAATTTTAGCCTAAACCTGGGGGTGGGGGAAATGGGTGTAGTGTGAAGGTGTGTGAGAGGGAAGAAAGATGGGATGGTGAAAATCCTCTTTTCCCTGAAGAGCTCTCACTGAGGTGTCTTGTGCAATGAACCAGACTACCAGCTGTTTTGCCTCAAACATTTAGGAGGAACAGTTACTACGGCAACCATACCCATTGTGGCCGGGAGAAGGAGCCTTGTGGAGCCAGGATGGCCCTGTCCTGGCCCCTTAGGTGACCAAAATGTGAACTTTCCCTCATTAAACATGAAATGCATATAACAGGTAATGGTAAATGTATGTGGAGATGGGCATTAAGGTGAACATGGCAGCCCCAACACACCTTCTGCTCCCCAAATCATACATGTAAAAAGAACCCTCCCAGAACACATAAGGGGTTACACTCCAAAAGCTACACAGTAAAAGGGGAAAAGAGAAACATATCATGGGTCTTTTCGGATAAGCACTCCTTACAGACCAGAGACTCCCTGTTGGCTGTACCAATGCTGCAACCTGGGCCAGTGATCTCTCTCTCAATATATTAGGCCCCATTTCTTCTCATCATTTAAGTATCTGCTAACAAGCCCAGTTGTGAAATGAAAGATTGTTTATGGACCTCAGGCATTGTTTGCTTTATACTCTAATAAAGGGAACCAGCAAATCTGAGTCACCTTTCCCTGCCAGGATATGACATTTTGTCTATGTACTGTGGGAATGATGGGGATTGGTGGCTTGCGGGGAAATGACTTCTCCTTGTGCTTGGGCAGAAGCGCCATTTAGTCGTTTTGGCAGGGCAGCTGTCCTGCAGACTGAGCTGGGATGTTCAGCAGCACTTTATGCTTATTCTCCTATCTACCCTTTGCTGGCTAAGAGCAGTCATGGTGTTATTAATCGAATTGCAGTTCCTAGTGAGGAGCTGGATGCTAAAGATCAGAGCAAACACACTGAGAATCAGAAAATAAGTATGTCAAAAACCCTTTTTTTCTTACCTTATTCTCTACTCCCAAATCCCTAAATAGCAGAAATTGCATCTTTGTTTGAAATAGGATCCCTCCCTTGAGGTAGAAAAGCCGACTGAGAGTATCAAGCACAGTTATATTTCACAAAATATGTAACCTACTAGGATTATAATTTAGAATCATTGAATCATTCAGGTTGGAAAAGACCTCTAGGATCATCTAGTCCAACCTTCTTCAAACATCTCCCTAACCCCTAGACCATGTCTCGAAGCGCCACATCTACCCGTTTTTTGAACACCTCCAGGGATGATGACTCCACCACCTCCCTGGGCAGCCTGTTCCAGTAGCTAATCACTCCTTCAGTGAAGAACTTCTTCCTGATATCCAATCTAAACCTCCCCTGGCGCAACATGAGTCTGTTATCTCTTGTTCTTTCATTAGTTACTCAGGAGAAGAGACCAGCATCAGCCGCACTACAACCTCCTTTTAGGTAGTTGTAGAGAGCAGTGAGGTCTCCCCTCAGCATCCTCTTTTCCAGACTAAACAATCCCAGTTCCCTTAGTTACTCCTCGTAAGACATATTCTCCAGACCCCTCACCAGCTTCTTTGCCCTTCTCTGCACCCATTCTAGCACCTCAATGTCCTTCTTATATGGCTGTGCCCAAAACTGGAGCACAGTACTCAAGGTGCAATCTCACGAGTGCCGAGTACAGGGGCACAATCACCTCCCTACTCCTGCTGGTCACACCATTTCTGACACAGGCCACGATGCTGTTGGGTTTCTTGGACACCTGGGCACACTGCTGGCTCATGCTCAGCCGGCTGTCCACCAGCACACCCAGATCCTTTTCTGCTGCGCAGCTTTTCAGCCACACTTCCCCAAGCCTGTAGCCTTGCCGGAGGTTGTAATGACCAAAGTGGAGGACCTGGCACCTGGCCATGTTAAACCTCATACAATTGACATTAGCCCATCAATCCAGCCTGTTCAGATCCCTTTGCAGGGCCTTCCTACCCTCAAGCAGATTGACACTCCTGCTTAATTTTGTGTCATCTGCAAATTTACTGAGGGAGCACTCAATCCCCTCGTCCAGGTCATTATTTCCACAGCCCTCCTCCCCATCTGATACTGTTGATTTATTTGTGGAAGTATCATCAATCCAAAGCAGTGTTTCTTCATGTAAGTGTTGCCTTTGACCTCTATAAAAGGTTCATCAGGTCTTGTATCCTCTAATTGGATGCTTAGGGAGGAGCACAGGGTGGTAACAATAGTAATATTTTAAGCTTGCTTTCTGGCAACAAGAGATAGCAGGTCTTTCCAGCAGAAAATCTTTTGCTGCCTCCAGTAGTGTTGCCCAGCAGTCACATATTGGGGACCACATCATTCTTACTCCTGAAAGCTTTTTTGGTGTGATTTGACCTTCTTTCACCACACAGCAAGAAAGGCCCACCTTGTAACTAACTAGCATCACATTCTGACCATTAGCAGAATGTGAATTCATAGAATTAGGGCTGCCTCTGCTGCCTCTGCTTATAATGGGTACATGGGGATCTGCATGCTATCACCATGTTAAGAAAAGAAAATTAGCAGATGGAGCAGTGGGAATAGCTGTATTCTAGGTTAGTCTTATGAAGATCTATTACCTCTTTCTTTCCACTCCTGAAAGGCTTGGGAGACATCAGTTTATAACATGCAGTGTTCCTCTGGGATACTCTGAAAAACAGCATGCCTACCCCAAACTGGACAGTCTTTTTTCCATGTTAAGTCCCATGACTGACCTGCACTTAGCTACCTAGGTGGTTGTTGCACAAAACAGTATGGCTTGCAAAGGTTGGGTTTTTTTTTTGAACAAGAATATGTCCTCAAGAAATGCAGAATTGACATTAAAGCCTAATATTATGCTATTATCATGCAGCTTTGAGCCCTGAACCAGAGAAAGTGTCTGTCCCTTTTCTAGTAAGCTAGATGTAGAATTGGTGAAAACTCTCTAAAACCCCTCAGGAGCAGAAACATCTGGAGCTCCGCTAATAATAAGATGTGAGAACTGGAATATTAGCAGCCCCATTAAATAGAGAAGAATTGCCATAGAAGAGGAAAACCTGGTTTATTCTTATGATTAATAATAAACCGTGTTGCCCTTTGAGTAGTGTGGTGGGTTAACCTTGGCTGAGCGCCAGGTGCCCACCAAGCCACTCTATCACTCCCCCTTTCCTTCCCCTCTCCCTCCTCAGCAGAGCAAAAAGAAAGGGGAGGAAAATAAGATGAGAAACAAAAAGCAGTTTAATAATAATAGAAGCAAAGCCAAGCAAATCCTTGCGTGGAAGCAAAGGAAAACAAAGTTATTCTCTACTTCCCATCAGTAGGCGATGTTTGGCCACTCCCTGGGAGGAAGGCAAGGCTCCAAGACGCGTAGCGGTTGCTCTGGAGGACAACGGAATGCCCTCCACCCCCCCCTCCTTCTCCCTACCTTTATAGCTGAGCTGACGTCATATGGTATGGAATATCCCTTTGGTCAGTTTGGGTCAGCTGTCCTGCTTGTGTCCCCTCCCAAGATCTTGCCCACCCCATCCCACTGGGGGGTGAATGTTGGGAAGAGCCTTGGTGCTGTGCGAGCCCTGCTCAGCAGTAGTCACAACACAGGTGTGTTATCAACACCCTTCTCGCTCCCAGCACAAAAACACTGCTGCTATGTGGAAAACCAGCTCAGTCAGACCCACTACAAGTAGATACATTTAATGATTAGTATTTGACACATATCTTAGATAATAGAATACCCCAAATATAGCCCATTAGCTTTAAGTACTGGAGGACATTAGCAGAACAGTCTTTTGTATATGAAAAAAAAGAAACCAGGAGACAAGTTTGATAAATTACTAGTTATGGAGGATTTGAACAGCCCATCTTCTCCGTTCTCCAAATGCAATACATTTTTTAAGATCAGAATGTATGTCAAATTGAGTTCACAAAGTGGAAAATGATACTATTTACTTTCATCAAATAAAATGCTGTCAAAATTTATGGCTCCACACCTCAGAATTCTGTCTGACTGCTAGTGCTATTTTGTGTAACACTTTAGCAACCCGAACTAATACGGCTATAAACCAACTTATTCCAGCAGTTCTTAAAAAACCCCTAAAATTTAAAAATCCTAAATTCATAACTTTAAGCAATACTCCAAGTTTTTGACTGCTGCATAAGGAATAATGATACAATTTATCATAATTAACAGAGACGGGAATTGCTTATAAAGTCAGCTGAGAAATCTGACTGGTATCAGGACTGTCATATACCTTGGAATGAGATGTGGTGACTTCCACCATCTTAACGTGCAGACAAACACATGTAATGATAATAAAATGGTCTCGTTTCAGTTTTGCCAACTTGATATTTCATTGCACTGTACCACCTGCATTTCTTTAGTATTCACCCAGAAATCACTAGAACAGTAACATGTGCTGTATCCCTGTTCCAACTACATTGAGGCAACTTGGGCCTATTGAGTCCCCAGTCTCATCTTGCCAACTAAAATGACAACTTATATTGTGATAATACAGACAGTCATCCTCAGCCACCACAAAATCTTTTTTTTTGGTGCTTTTTTCCTCTCTGCCTGACAATGACCAGGGCTGCTTGGCATTTGCCATGATTTTCCCTTGGTCTTTTAACGTCTCTTCTACTTGTCCATGACCACACCATTTATTTAAAAAGATGGAGTTTAACAGGACAACATCCAAAAATACCCCTGCCTACTCAAGAAAGCATCCAAGTTCACCATATACAGTCTCTAATGTCATGATCAGTCCTGAAAATAGGTGTGGTGAACCGACCACATGATTTTTCTGCCTTATTAAAACAGTGAGCAAAAAACTCTATTTCCCATAAAGCAATTCTACAATTCCCATAAATCCTCCAGGAAGCCGGAAGTGTGATAACACCAGCCATAAATTTTGAAAAAGTAAACTATCGCTCTCTTTTCCGCCTCACTGCACAAAGGGAGCACATCGCTCCTGCCAAGCGCGCCCCCCCCCGCCGCTGCCGGAGAGGAGTGGGGGGGGGGGGACTGAACTGAGCTGTTAGCGCAGCCCCCTGAAGAAACCAAGCAGCCAGAAAGAAGGGAGCAGCCGCCGGAGAGAACTGCTGACTCCCACTGTTCTAGGAATCCAGGGGAGAGAAAGAAGCCGTGAGCCGCCGCTGGCCGTGAGTTGCTCAATCGCTGCCACCGCTGTGAGCCGCCGCCGTGAGCCAAAACTAAAAGAATCCAGAAAAAAAGCTGCAAGCTGCAGCAAGAAGAAGGAATTGCAACAAGAGGCCACTGGCTGCAGAAAGCCACGCCGCAGAAGGCCGCGTCGCCAGAAAAAGCCGCTCCAAGCTGGGAGCACCATACTGAAGAAGAAGTTGTGCCGAAGAAACTGCACCGAAAGCTGCACTGCCAGAAAAGACATGCTGCCAGAAAAGTTGCACCGAAGAAACTGCACTGAAAAGCTAGAAGCTGCTGACGTCATCGAAATAATCCAGGTCTGCCGGTCGGGCATCATCGCCGTTCCACGGGGACCATCGCCAAACGCTGAAAGGACACATACACGCACACACATGCACCATCCATACATACAGGTCGTATTTTGACATAATTAAGTCCTTATTTGCCCTTATCTCTCGGTGGGTGAGAGAGGGAGTGAATGGGTGGGCGTGGTGTTCTTTAATATCGTAATATTTCCGTAGAGTAAATAGGGTTTTATTAGAATATATTTAGTAATAAACTTATTAAATACTCATTTGGATCTCCATGTTTGCTTGCGAGCCTGGTGGGGAGATATTCCACTTTGCCCTCAATACTTCTCCCTTTGGGAGGTGGTCGGACCTCTGCGCACCTGACCACGGCAATAGGCTTTAGAGACTACTGTTGGAAAGTGCTCACATGAAAGTGCAGTATTCATATGTAGGTATTACTGTCCTCTAATTGCTCCTTTTTAAGGATGCCACAAACTTTTATTCTCTTCTTTCTGAAGTCTTGAAAGAGGTATGTCTACTGTAGCTGTGCTTTGAAGTGAAGCTGGTTTGGCTCTCAGAAAAGCTTGTATGCTCTTAGTAGTAACAGAACCTATGAAATAATCCCCTTGTAAAGGGACTGATGCACAGTGGTAGCTCTATACCCTGCATCTGTCCACAGATACTCTTATTGCAAATGCCTTGATTAGAAGAATCCAGCTTGAATATAGGTTCATCTAGTTAAAACTCCCAGGTGTAAGATTAATGCCATTGTGGGTAGTACTCTGATTTATCTCCATAGATGCAGCAGGCTGGTAGAACATCAGTAGAAGTTTCATTTTAAAATCAGTGCCCTGTATCAGAAGGATAATTTAAATATATAGTCATCCATACTTGTGAGGAGTTCAGCTACAAAGAGAGTCAAGGTTCTTTTATGTTTCCTTCTATAATGTAATGCACTGAGCAGCTGGAGATCCTTAAAGGGCTAAAAAGGTGTGTTGGCTGTGGTTTTTGCTACCTGACTCTTTGACTGTAGCTCCTGTTCCTCTCCTCCAGTCTACAGTCAGAGTGTCTACCCACTACATGACCAAAAAGCACCAGGCTGGATTCTGTGACTTTACTTTCTCTTCAGTAATGTATCTGCTACAAGGCCAGGAATGAACCATCAGTCGGCCAAGAGGCAACAGAAGGGAGACAGAGCAACTTGCATGAATGCAGTAACTTTCAGTAAAGAGTCTCCAGCAGCAATAGCTCCTCTTAACGTTAAGCAAGAACCAAAGCCAAGCTAGGAATTCTCAGTTAGCATTCTTACTAGAGGAAATATAGTACCTGTGCTTCCTACTGCTGAATTTTCTGGGCAGACATGACCCACCATCTCCACCCACACATACATACACAAACTCATCTTCAAACTCCCTGTTTAATTTGACTGGTAATCAGTGTGGGTAGTTACTGTATGATAATTATATGGCATTGAGATGTTGTTAGCCAGATTTCTCCCATTTTAAGACACTTTACAGACTTGTATAATGACAGGCGAGGGATCATAGCCAATCATGGGCCAGAGAATGCATAACATACTCTAAAATGAGTCTGACACTTATTGACAATGCAACTAGGTGCAGAATTTCAAGTGTGAGCAAATAAGGTCTAGTCCAGAAAATATGGGCCTGTGTGATTGAACAGCTTATATCTTTCACCAAATGGAATGCTGCCATTAATATTTATACACTGAAACTTGAGATCTGTGACTGAAGTAAGGACAGCAAGTTTATTATTAATCAGTGAGAACTGCTGTTTATTGTTCTGCAAAAGAAAAGTAAATGAAATGTCTTCTTTCCACGTTTGATATTTGACTATAAATCATTATACTTAAGAATGTATATCCTACAGGCCTTTGTAAACTAATGCTAAACACAATAAAGATTTTTATTTTTACCTTGGGATTAAAAATAAGCGTTTTATGGTGCACTTTCCTAGCAGCACTAGAGACTGAGACAGGGAAAGACTCAAAGCTTAACTTATCAGATTGTAACCATGAAAAGAAATTAAAGATGCAGGGAGTTATGATCTTGACTTGTTCATACTCTCACAATGTACTTCGTATCCTTACTTTAGAAAATGTCAGAAGTGTTTAATGTACACTCTCATTTCTCAAAATCAAAGCCATTCATGCTGAAATCAGTGCAGCTTTTGCATGTGAAAGCACTTGCATAGTACAGGAACAGAATAATGCTATCACAGGTGTGCACAATACCACTTACTCGAATGATGCTTGTCCTGACCAGCACAGCTTACCAGCGGACTACTGGCTATGGATCAAACCTCTCCTTCTCCTTGGAAGTCCAAGGTGTTTCCATCTGTACATAACACACCACGAAGCTCCACCTTCTCATATTATTAGTATACCTGCAGGAAATTATGTATGCAATTATCAGATGCTTCAGATTCCCTCTGACATTTAATCAATTACAAACACAGCTTATTGCTTGATGTGTTTGAGTGCTGTGAACATTATCCCTTAAATAGCACATCTTGTATTATGGTTTAATTAGTTACTGTTAAGACATTATCTTACTGTATTCATGCTTGTCTACATTTTCTATTTGCTGTAATTAGCAGATAAAATACAGGTATAGAGTATTATCAGAAATCAAGTGTATATAATTTCATCCTTTCTAACAATTTACAAATAAAGACATTTTTCTAGGGTAATGAAAGAGTAAGAACAGATTCTGAAACAATTAGCAGGTTCTGATGTTCTCCACACAGCTGGAGCCAAAGCAAAGAGCATTTTCTTTTTTAAGAAAAAGCACAGCACAACAACTGTTTGAAAGTATGATGTGTCAGCACCCATTACATTTTTCAAATTCCTAAGACTGAAGTACAAGAGGGAGATACTCTGCTCTTATTTCTATGATGGAGCACAATAGGTGGGATTCTCTGTAATGCTTTGTCTTGATCTAAGCCTACTGCAGTGAATTTCAGGAGTGGGATCAGGCTTTAACAGTCTTGTCGATCAAGGTTTGCTGGCTATGTGTTTGCCACTATCATCTCAATAGCCAGTATAACTTGCAATAACATGATCACACTCACTATGCATAGTAAAGCTAGGAAAGCAAATAATGATCTTAACTTTTTATGCTAGGGGTGGTATAATATACATTGGAAGAGACAGATTAGGACTCCATTGCAATAGTTCCTACATGATGTGCTTAAATATAATTGCAACTTAGCCCAGCTGGTCAAACCGGAGCACAGACTTCTTGCTCGGCCTAGCATAGTGGTCCTTGGTACTGCAGCCACTGGGGAGTCTATGGACTATTAGCAAGCCTTGCAAGAGGCAATTAAAGATAAGATGGCTATCAGTAAACTAAATTCATTTAACAGTGACCCATATCTCCACTGGAAAATCTACACGTAATGCAACTCAGAGATGAATGAAAACTACATGTCTAATTCAGTATTGTTCTCTACCAGAATTGCTATCCCTAGAAACTGTTATAACCAGAAGTCCTTCCTGGATTACAGCACAGTGTGGAGGATGACTGAAATTTGCTGCTAGTTCAATGCTATAATAATGTTTAAATTATCAATTTAGCAAACATGCATTGAGGCTTGAAGGATGTATTCTTTATCACTGAAGTCTGAAAGTACAGCTGGGCAAATTCTTTTCAGAAGATAGTAAGCTCAAAACTGTGGTTTCATGAATTTCTGGGCTGAAGTGGACAAATTGTTTTGAGGAAAAAATTGTAGGCTGTATCATCAAAGTATTTCAATGCTTCCTAAAGTAGAGTGTTCCACCTTATATTCAAAATGAAAAAAAAAAAAATGAACAATCCGAAGCCCTAGTAATTTACTTTGAGACTTGCCAACATGTTGCAAATATAGTGGACTGTTTACTGTTGGATTTTTCATTTAATAAAAGTTTGGTTTCTGTCTTCCCAAAACAAGACTTTCTTATTTCACCACCACATTTTTTCACTCCATTCTTTTTTCATTCATTTCCACTGTCTTCATGTTGCAACCATGATATAATATAGTTTCAAAACCTATCAAGTCACAAGTGAAATATGCTAATGCTAGTAATTTTAAGATGTTTGCAGGCAGGATTAAAATGCAGCAGTTCTTTTGATGAAGGGATAAAGGCTGAGCAATCCCTGCAGCCAAGCTTCTTCACAAGCATTTTTTTTTTTGTAGGGGAAGTGGGTTTTAGTCAGCAATATTCTCTCACACATGGAGGCTGGAAACATTCATTCCACTGGTTTCCTCTCTGTCACTTTCCTTTCCCAGCTTCCTCCCAGCTCATGGCTGGCTGCAGTGGCTGTATTCTCCGAGTCCATATTTATCACACTCTGCCTGCCTATTGGAGTTGCCTCTGTAGTCACAATGGAGTTATTAATTGGAATTATCTGGGGAGGCACAACTCATCACTTTTCCCTGTTCTGGGAATTCACTCAAGAATAACATCTGTAACCAGATCTTCCAGAACATACGTACATGGATATGCCTTGAACAGTACTTCTTGCATGCATTTTTCTCTCCCATGGGCATGCTGTTGACCTTCCAGCTCTAGATCTCATTTCAGACTAGTTTTGAATGCTATTTATTGTGCTATGTAGGAGAATGCATTTTGACCCATCATTGTAGCTTTGATGTGGAAAATACCCTTTCTTCTTCCTTCCAAAAAAATGAAAAAGTCAGATGGGTTTTATTTTGAGAGCTTAACGAAATACATTAAAATAATCTTTAAATAAATCCATTTTAAGACTCTGGAAAAAAAAAGAAAAAGGTATAAAAAGCAATGGAGAATACATTAAGTTGAATATTCTAATTTCAAATTTATTAATTTTGCAGATGTTGACAATCCATGTTGTAATGTAATTAGTCAATTTATTATCCACATTATAAATACTGAGAACCACAAGATTAAGAGCATGGAATCCCTTACAGTTTCTGATGCATTATGGGTTATATTTGTTTCTATTGTTTTAACTTGAGAACTTTAATATACTGAGCTTATCAAATCTTACTAAATAAAATCCATATGGATAAATGGGAGATATGCTAGATGATATAAAGTTCTTGTACTCAATCCTTCTGAAAATATTAGTATATCTTCCCAGGTCTTTCATCCATAATTTAAAGAGATGAATTGAGCATCATCAAGATTCTGTATAGGAAGCAATGCCATGGAATGTGTTTATGTGCCTGATGCAAATGCATCTTTTTTTCAGATTATTAGCAGACTTTTTTTCTATAATTAGTTGACATTAATGTTGTGCCACTTTTCTACTAATGGTATTTTCTACTCTTTCATTGCCAAACATGATTCAGATTTCCAGAAGTATCTGTTGCAGCAGGACACCTAGATCATAGAAATGGGTTTCAGCAAGGCACTCTGCAGAAATTCCTCAGAGATCCTACCACAACTGTAAGTGATTCTGAAAACTACTAACCCCCAAATCATCTATAGCTTCTCTACTTGACCACACAATTCTCTTTGTTTTCAACAGCTGCATGGTGTCCTGGTTTGAAGGACAGGTGTCTCCCAGGGAAAGCAGGAACCTCCCTTGGAATAGGAAATGTAAACCCCTGCTGTGCTTCCACCCCTGGGGCAATCGATTCCAGGTGTACTGCACACCACTCCAAGTGAAGGCAAACTGAGGCCTGCATTCTGGGGCCAGAGGAATGGAGAAAAACGCGTTAGCAATGTCAATAGTGGCATACCATTTCGCTGCCTTGGACTCCAACTCATACTGGAGTTCCAGCATGTCTGGCACGGCAGCGCTCAATGGTGGAGTTACCTCATTTAAGCCACGATAGTCCACAGTCAATCTCCATTCTCCGTCAGACTTGCGCACAGGCCAAATAGGGCTGTTGAAGGGTGAGTGGGTTTTACTGATCACCCCTTGGCTCTCCAGTTCACGGATCATCTTGTGGATGGGAATCA
>JAVFHW010060590.1:3812-15533 GCA_032159205.1 Eurystomus glaucurus suahelicus | reverse complement strand
CCTGGCGGCAGCCCTCGCCTGTCTCCTGTCGCCCGGTGCCGGTTCTGACTCCCGCACAGGCCCTTTCGAGCTCCGAGCTCCGGTTTTAAGCCCAGCCTTCCCTGCTGCTGGCGTGACCCCCGCCGGGGCCGCCACGTCCGAGCTAGCCGGCCTGCCTGCCCCGCAGCCCTGCCCCGCAGCAGCTTCTGGTGATTGCTGCAGAGCCAGAAAGCATCCAGCTGAGCAGCCGTGTAATGGCTTGAGCAATAAATAAATAAATACTTTTTTTAAAAAATGAAGTTTTCTGCCATTGTTTGCCTTGCTTTGCCCTATGAGCTCCTGAAGGCAGAACTGAGGCTTCTTGGTCTGCTTGGACTCTTGAGTGGTGTACGCGGACGGAGATCCCAAGCTACCCAGAGCCTGAAGAAGCAGTCCCTTTGAGAATTTTCCTTAGAGACTACCAAGTTTCCTCTCCTTTTTGCATCAACACATACCAGAAAAGGTTATTGTTGAATCCTTCTGATGGAAAGCCAAGCCACCCATGTGTGCCCTCCCAGGTCCCTTGAAACTAGGCCCCTGCTTGCTTGAAAGACGCGTGTACCCCAGCAAACAACAACGCTCAACGTGGTTCGTGTTTCAAGTCTGCAGTGAAGCCTGAAGCTCGAGGCATGTTTCATGTTGCTGCATGTTTCTTTTTATTCATGCAACTCTATTCACAGGAGTTTCCCATGACTTAATCTCTCTTACATGCAATTGTTAGGGCTAAAGGCTTTGTCATGGGATTTTCCCCCTGAATCACAGACCTTCCCCTTGGAGGAATATGTTTTCTGGATGGCAGAGACAAAGCACTTTTATAAGCTTTATTTTCTGTAAGTCTACATGCTTTTCAGTTGTCCAAGACAAAGCAGTTTGCACACTACTTCCTATCTGCTTGTCCAAAACCAATGTATTAGTTCTTGCAACTCTGTCCCTGAAATTAAAAAAAAAAAATAATTAAAAAGCTGGGATGATAAGTATGTTAAGCAATAGGCATCAGCCAACAAAGTGGAAGGAATAGCTCACTATGAGCTTGCCTAGGTTGCTTCCTCTGATCCCCTCCCCCATCTTTGCCTTTAGGTTCTTGAAGGAGGTGGTGAGGCGCCTCATACCACCTTTGGCACTATCCTGGGGCCATAAAGCTGGCTTTAAAAGCCAGTTGGGGGTTTCCCTGGTGAAGGGAAATATTGAGTGGCAAAGAGCCAACATAGCTCACTTAGGCAACCCTCTGTTGCAACATGAGTGGAGGAAGGAGATTAGACAGAGCCCTTGATGCTGATTCAGAAAGGCCAGAATCCTTTTAACCAGCAAATTGAAGTTTCAGCTGCATCTTTTCCTTCCAGTAGATTACCCCACACTACCCATTCTGCTTTATATCACTGAAGAAGCAGAGCTCTCAGCTTCCGACCAGAAAAAGCACGAGTTCCCTACCTAAATACTTAAGAGTTTCCCTATTTTAGCACGGAACAACTCAAAATATGCATGTCGGTCTGCTTTTCCACTATTACTATGCTGTCCTCCTGGATAAATATGAACATGCAAATTGAATGGGAGTCTGTCAGAACAAACAATTGTGAATGTAATTGAATATTATATCCATGCACATATGTAGCGCACAAGCCTATGATATTTTAAACTGATTTTAACAGCTAGAAGAAAGTACTTTACAGAGCAAATAGTGAACTCATGGAGTTTACTGCCACAGGACACTGTTAGGCAGAGAGTTCGGCAGGTTCAGAAAAGGATTAGATAGATACATGTTTCATGAAGAGGTACTAAAGGGGTGTATTCTCCACCATCCCTAATCTAACAGTTTAGGGTACCGGGGATATATGACAGGAGAAGAGCACAGAAAGAGACCAAGTTCACATATTCTTCCTAAAAAGCACCTCCTCCTGCCACTCCCAGAGACAGAATACAGAACTAAATGGACTCACGGTCTGACCCAGCTGGGCTTTTCCTTTTTTTCATGTTGTCTAACAGGTCACCATTCTGACCCCCAGAGACTCACAAGTGAATTAAGATTTTAAAGTAAAACTTCCTTGGTTAAAGTAAAGGCAGATGATCTGTGTACTAGACCAACTCACCCTCACTAACTGCAGGTTACTGTTTTTCCCAGGATGTGATCATTCCTAAGCAATTCTGTGAGACATCCTGACAGTTTTACTGCTAAACCATGGTGATGCACACCAAGAAAGCACTACCTTGTATTAAACCCAAACTATTGGCAGTTCCCTGCTGAAGTGAATTATATTTATTACAGGAAGGGTTGTGCTCTGAGATCCAGAGAGATTTTGAGGTATATAAATGAACCGGGTTCAGACATCAGGCAATAGTTTAAGAATCATTGCTTATGTCAGTGTGACTAAAAAAGATATATCATTCACAGGGTGATTTTGAACCTTGTGCTCATATTTGCAATGACGTCAACACAAGCCAAAGAGGTGTTTATTCTCTCTGGAACTGTAAATGTTTTAATTTGGGCAAATGGAAATCTGTTCCTCTGAAAGCCTGCCTGAAAGAAGAATACATCTTGCAACCCGTTGGTATCAAGACTCGGCCTTTTGCTGAAATTGCTCCACTGTTCATTTGTGGAATCTTTGCAGATTCAGAGCCTTTGGGATCAGTTCATTCATGGATGGGAAAACAAGGATGTAGTTAAGATACTTCTTGTTTGTTTTCAAAAAGTACCAAGATACCAACTGCTTTAATATAGATGCTAACTCATTTGCCATGGGGGAAAGATTGTGCAAGAACAGCCCATCTTTCCATCTCTTGGGGTTTTTTCTGTAGAACCAATATAGAAATTGCATTTTCCTATACTCTTCAATCTTTTAGACTCTGTTGATACTGAGACAGAGAACATAGTCAACTTGTCATTGGTATACAGCAGTCAAATTATTTGTCACTGGGGAGTGACAAAAAATGTTTATTTACATAATCTTCTATATCTTATTGCCACATATAACTGTGATAAAAGTGTGACAGATTTTTTTTTTTACATTGGAGAAATAAGCTACATAAGCAAAAGCTCGGAAAGACCCAGTAAACACATGAACAGCACATGCTAACAAGTACAGTGATTGATCACCTTGTTGGTAAGAGTAAAATAAAATTCTGTTTAAAGTAAAAGCTCTTTGAAAGCTGATTTTAAAAATCTAATCAGTGTTTGAACAAAGCACAGCACACTGGGAGCCTGATCAGTGACTACTTGCTATACACTGTATAATTAAATGTTGATAAGGGGTTTGCTCTCATATTTGCTAAATGTTCTACTTTGTGACAGGATGAGTGCCTTCAGCAGTAACAAATGAAGCCACATCTACAAGGGGAGTTCTTCCTGTTTAGCTATTACAGATTAATTTCCTAAGTAAAATGGACTCAAAATACGTTAATTTCAAATAATCAGCTCTTGTCCTGTGTGTACACACACAGAGAAAAGTTACACCTTTATGTAGCCAAACTAACATTCCCATGTAAGCAAAATCTTGAAACAGGGCTCACAAAGCTTTTATATTGCTGAAGGGATAGACTATTTGAAAATTAAAATAGTGCATGAAAATTCTCATGCTACTTCATATTTTCTAGCTAGCAGAAGGGAGAAAAAAAAAGTCAGATGCTTCTATGCTTCGCGCATATGTTTGATAGGCCAAAATAAGATAAGAGAGGAAAACTAAGCATGGTTCAAAAAGGCATTCGAATAACATGGATTTCATGCAGAATTTAAACTAAACATAAAAGCTGAGAATCGAAAAGCAAGACAAACAAATCACTGATTAAGGAGATGACGAAGACTGGGGTAAAGTTCAATGCGGTGCGCGAGTGAATAAAATTTAATCTTGTTCTGAAACAACAAACAAACAGAGCAGCACAATATGCCACATTCAGGAATGTGAGAGCCATGTTGTATCTGGCACTTGAACAACAGAGAATTATTACTGCTGATATGGTAATTGCAGAGGTACAGAAAAAAAGTGGGAGGATCATGTGAAATTCATGAAATACTTGAGGTGAACTTACAGCAGGATTAGTCTTTTTCTTTTAATTGTGTACATTGATCTCTATGCACAACTGGTTTAGTAAAAAAGCATATTGTTCATTCTCAAGAGGTTTAAAAATCCACGTCAGCTCAGTGTCATGTTTTCTTCTTAAGATATTTTGCAATGTGCTTCTCCCCTTTGGCCTACGCAAACAAGTATGCCTGCATATGCATACCTATCAGGGCCAGCCAAAAACTGCTGCCTGTAGCTGGACATTCTCATAAGGGTAGTTCTGGTTGCGTTCTGCAACACTGGAAATAATTTTACACTGTTTTGTCCCAGACCCAGATTGTATGCCATGGGCTGTGCTCACACTCAAAACATTTACTAAGCTGACTCTGATACTGTTGCCTTGTTCAAGGGCACAAGCAAGGTTTCTGCACCCCTTGAGCACAAAATGAAGAACTTGTATAGCAAGCTGGATCTGTGTTGTAACTGGGCCAGAGGACTTCCAGGACGACCTTGACTGCTTTCATGCTAGGGGCAGGTCACCAAATACAGTGCTTCGCTCTTGTCTGCACCTCTCACTCCATCTTATGACAGCATCATACCAGCGCACTCCAGTTTTGCAACTGTGCTTAAACATACTGGATCTCCTAGCATTTTTGTAACTGTTGGGGAGCCTTGTATTGGCCTTGAAAAGGGTTTGTATTTAAAAAGCACTGCTATGCGAACAAAACTTACTTACAGGATCAAGGGCTGAACCACAAAAAGTGTTCTATGAACTGGATATAAATCAAGAACACACTCCTGGATAAGACAAGCTCATTTACAGGGCTATTTCAAGGCAGGACAAAAAATAAGCAGCAGGTTATTGGGAGCTGGCAGGCTGCCTGCCTTGACCATCCATACTGGGGAAATAAAGATGTGCTGTTTCAGGAAAATATAGAAACAAGCACAGAGGCCCTCAACCTGTCATCAGCTGCCTTCTGCCTGGCTCTCAAAATCTTCCTGATATATCCCAGAGCTCCCACTCCATCAATATCTCATGAAAAAAACACCAGGTTTCCTCTTACCTTACCTACATTGTCTCTCCTGCCATTCTCCTCGGCCAATGATCTACTCCTCTGAATGAGCCTTTCCTTGAATTGCCTGAGCTGACTGACCTTTGCCAACAAACATGCCCATGATGGCACCTGGCAGTAGTTACAGATGGACACAATTGTGCTCAGTGAGCATGTGTCAGGTGAAAGGGGAAGAACAATACCAGGTAACAGTTTTCTAACATGGCTAGAGCTACCATGATTTGATTCACCTAAGTAGGCTGAAGAGCAAATTACATTTAAACATGTATTAACAAAAACAGGCTGATCAAATTTTGCATTTCACTTCAGTGAAGTTGCAAAATTTTGCCTATTGAGCAGACCAGATGTGAGCCAGTAAAAAAATGCAGAGACCCTTGAATTTCTCTTTCTAGTTTGACACGACCTGATGCTCGGTCACCTTCCTTGGGAAGACACCTAAACAATTACTGTAAATACTGCCTTGCTTCTCTCTTGGTAACTCAGAGCAAATTGGAATGGCTTCTTAGGCAATTCGAGTAATTTAGGTAACTACTAAAATGAGAGACCCAGAAGCTCTGTTAAGCTCCTCCGTCAGGTATACATCCTGATCACATCCAGCATCTGGGTGAGACCTAGGTAAGAGCCACCTCCTTTATTTTCTCTCCAGTTTCTGTCCAAAGGAAACATGAATGCATGCTCCTGACGGAAGCTGTGTCATATTCAGGTGACCTGCTTTGTGATGGGGGACCAGGATATGCCCAAGTGTGACAGCAGTTTAGTGTAGACATGGGCATTGGCCCCAGAGATACAGCACAATACAGCTGTTTTGGAGGACCTAGTGCACTTTTAGCCTTTTGCTACTCTGACTCTGCTCACTTCAGTCTTAAGTTCACTGGAAGAAACGGCACTTAAATTTGCAAGTCAGACTGCTAGTTCTAAAACTACCATATGAAAAAATGTAACGATCAAGAAAATTGACTATAAATGCACATAAGTATCTACTAATTTTCTCCTTCTCATTCACATATAAATATATATATATATAATAATGGTAAGCTCCAGAATATCTCTGACTTGAAAAGATAATTGGTTTGTGGTGACCGTTTGAGGATTTGGAGGATTAACAGTAATTATAAGATCAACACTAGAAAATATTGCGTAGTTTGCAAAAAGCATTAAAGTACAAGATCTGGGGGTGGGTTCCCCTGTGTCTAAAAGGACCATATTTTAAATAAAAAAGCACACGGTGAACTTTTATTTTTTCTTTTGAATGTTCCAATACTGTTAAACAAATTTCAAACAAGACTGATCCAGGGGAAGAAGGAAACAGCCTTTGTGAAATACTAGAACACACTGAAACCAAGCTACTTGTTTTTTAAGCAGGTGGGTTTTTTTTTTTAACTTTTTCTCATAAGAATTTGGGACTAGGGAGTATAATTTTCCCCCTAGAATTAGGGACTGACACCGGAGTTTCAGAAAATTATATAAAATAGTTTACCTCATGTATGTCTCCGCTGCCTTCTGTTACAAACCATTCATGGTCAGAGAGTGTGGTGTGGTTCTGCATGCAGCAGAAGCTCTCTGTGTCACCATGCCCCTTGCCTGCACATTCTCTGGCAGTTTTGCTGTCAGACCCAGGAGCAGCATACATTACAGCTCTTTTAATTCCTGAATGGCCCCCCCCTTTACAGCACTCCATAACGGACCATCAGTGGTTTCTCTCTTCTGGGGCATATCTCTAGAAAAGAGCTAAATGATGCTGTGAGGTAATTCAAGGCCAGTAAAACTGCAGCAAGAGGAGCTTTCATCCTCCCCAGGATCCCTTGAGATCCACAGCTGTCTGTTTCCAAAGAGGACATCAGTGAGCTTCCTCCATGCCTCTTCCATGATTTGAAGGCCCAGGTTAAGCTGTAGGAGAAAGCCTGACATACATAGGTAGTGTTGATGCCCATGTTAGGTGTTAGCCTGCTTGGTTTCAAAGGCATCTCCAGAGGCTGATTTAAAGCATTTACATCACTCTCCTGATCGAAATCTCTGAAACTTAGAGGTAAGTAGCTAATTATAGATGCTGTGAATAGACCTATCAGTGGTCATTTCATAGGACCAAGTGATGTCATACTACAGAATAGCTTTGCCATCAGTTTGACAGGTATTTTACAAAAAGAAATGCAGGTGATGGATTAGCGCTTGCGTTACTTTTTTGTTGGTGGTTTTTTTTACCATCTCCAGTTCTTCATGCAAATGAGCTATTTATTAACCTACTGCTACAATGTCATGTATAAACATTAACCAGGGAAGCAATGAATCTATACACAGATCAACAGCTGTTTGCTAAATGTTCACTTTGGTTGCATATATATAGTCCTTAGCTGTCTAGTGACTTATCTTACTGAAAGAAGCATCAGCCCCAGAGCACTGTAGACTTCAGTGAAAGCATTCCCTTCCCTCTACCTCCACCTTTCTTAACGTCCTTTAAATGTCTGTGTCAGGGAGAAAAGACTCTCTTGCAGTCTCTGTGTGGAGACTGCTATGGAAAGTGTTCCCCTGACAGTGTCAGAAATGTTATTCAGAGTCCCTCAGATAGCTGCAGCATTCTTAAATGGAATACAACTCACCCTTTTCCCCCTTTAATGTGTTCAGCAGACAGGTGGCGACCCAACTGGTGGCAAATTCCTAAGTATTTATATCCTTTAACTCTCAAATGATATGAACAAGTAATAGGAAATGTCATGCACTGAGTATATGAGTAGTGTTCCCATTAATCAATCATCCAAAATAAACTGAATTATTATATCTCTTTGTACTATACTGTAGCTATTTGCAGATAGATGTATGGAAAGAGCAAGCCTGATTCTTATCAGTTCTGCTCTGTGTGGAGATTTAGGAGCTGAATCTCTTTCAAGTTCACTTCTCTTCCACACGTTCTTTGGTGAGGCACAAAAGAGATTCATGAATGTAGAATACCACCAAGCTGCAATTGTCTACTTCCTGGTTTCAGCATTTGATTCCCACTTAGACATAATTTTCAACTGAGTATAGAAGCTACAAGGCAGGGCAGATGTGCTCCTGAAGAATGAGACCTTTAGCTGCTCTAAACTAGCAATCAGACCCAACATGTTTTAGATACAATTGGGAAATTGAAAATGAAGTCCAAACAAAAGGAACTATTTTTTAATTCTTAG
The DNA here is from genome assembly GCA_032159205.1 of Eurystomus glaucurus suahelicus. Classification (NCBI taxonomy): domain Eukaryota; kingdom Metazoa; phylum Chordata; class Aves; order Coraciiformes; family Coraciidae; genus Eurystomus; species Eurystomus glaucurus. The sequence goes on along the minus strand of JAVFHW010060590.1, from coordinate 7,292 downwards.
TGTCAAGACAGAGTGGTTGACTCACTACTTAAGTTGGTGGCTGGTGTCCTACACATCAATTCAAAGAATGAAATTGGAATTTGTGAGTTACACTGGAGGGCTTATCTGTCTCATTTCCTGATTATCAGTTTTGGCAGCAGGCTACTACTGCTTTCAATGGATGTGTCACAGGGCATCCAGGAATCCTCAAAAAGTGCTGCTGTGTATGTATTTGGAGCAACTCAATGTCTGGTATAGAAAAAAAATAAACCTCTGCAAAGAACATGTAGTTCCATGCAGATTGCAGTCGCTGCCAGTATAGTAGAGAACTCACCATGTAGAACTGATCTGTGCAGGCAAGCGCCCTGAGGCAAATTTATCTGCAACACATTTATTTGGTGGGCTCTGTAGGGCAACACATGCACACTCTGTTCAGCACATCTCTGGTCCAAATCCCCTGATGCCAGACAATTTTCAGTGTGGTTGTAGTGCACTTGCACTCCTTGCTGAACACAATGTGGAGTCTGTGGCTGTGTTCCCACCAAAATACATTGAAGTGCCATAGGAAGCACGTACCTATTTAAAAGTCTGCTTGAAATGCTAGTCGCAAACCTCTTGAGCATACCTGTGTAAACCTGGGCCTTACTGATCAGGATAAAGTTGTAATGACTTGTCCTTGGATGCAGAAGAGATGGATGTCCCTGAATCTGTAGTGCTGATAGTCTGTATTAAATGGAAATAATTTCAAAAAATTCTAAAGTTCCTTGGCATAGTAATAAATCATAAACAATTTAGATGGCTTTGATGCTTTGTATATTTTTGGCTAATAAAGTTCATAGCCTGGCTGTACAACTGAGAAGAAACAAGCGAGTGGTACAAACCAGCCCTTTTGCACCACTCCAGAAGTGTTGAGGAGCGTTAAACTGGAAGTAAAATGCACCTACACTGTCAACTTATGGACAGCTATGGAGAGGAAGGTATGGAATTGCAAATAAGACTCTGGGATTTTTTAAAGTTATGTTTGCATATGCGTTTGTTACTAGGTACTTTGTTGTTGTTGTTGTTGAAGGATTTGATACCTTCATTCCTTTGATCACATATATACAGCCTTAATTCATTTTATTCCAGGGCCTTTTTTTCACAGCCCTACCAATGTGAAAGGGCCTCTAAATGGATGTAAATGTAATTTGCTACCATAAAAAAGTCCAATTGCTAAGCACAACAACAACTTTTATTGGTCCAATAAAATCCAGAAGCCATGCAGCATTGCAGGCATGCCACAGAGAGACAAAGTAGAGAAAGCATCTGAGTATGTTTTTAACATCCACTGAAATTAATCTGGAATTAATCCTGGAATTCTGGAATTAAACTGGAATTAACCCACTGAATTTAACCAGTTAAAATACATTTTATATTATCATATGGTTATTGTAGAGTCTCTTTTCAACATAAATTTAAGCTCGTTTGTAAACTTAAGTCTGTACATGTTACTTTAGTAATTCATATTTCATAACCTGGCTTTATAATGCTTGGTTTATGAGATCAACCCTACAATATCTGTCTTTTTAAAGTACTGACTTATACCATCCAACCAAACTTCCTCCTGGGACAGCTTTGCAAATAGAAATTTGTACATATAAATTTATACACTGAAATTGCATAATAGTGACAGGACTACTTTAATGTTTGAGAGATAAATTTTCAGCCAGGGATACTGATGCATGCTGATTTCTCAGTATAAAATAAGGATACAAGACACAGGAATCATGCCTGCCCCCTCTACAGCATGTAATAATTTAGGTTGGAAGGGACCTCTGGAGGCCAGCTGATCTAACTCCCTGTACATGGCAGAGCCAACTTCAACACGAAATCCAACTAAAAGTTAGATCAGGTTGCTTGGGGCCTTGTCCATTCCAGCCCTGACCATCTCCAAGGATGGAGAAGGCACAGTCTCTCTAGGTATCTGTTCCAGTGTTTGACCACCCTCATGGTAACGAGCTCTTTCCTAGTATCCTTGGTCAGCAAACGTCAACATAATGACTGTCAAAAAGAGTAACTCACTCTACTTCTGCTGGATTAGCAAACCAGATTGACTCATGTTGCATTAAAACAATGCCAGATCTACAGCCCGGAAAGTGGCAGGAGCTCACAGTTAGAAGCAGAGGGTAGGAAGCTGTGAGCTATAGCATCTCCTTTTGGCATCAACAACCTTTTAGATGTTCTCAACCATGTCATCTGCCTGCATCTTCTCAAGCTCTACACCCCTGTGACTAGGGACTGACACTGACACACATTGGCTCACTCTCACTACTGATTGCTATGCCTCCCTGTTCCCATGTTGCCGTCTCCTCCGCAGTGATTCAAGCCTTTGTTCGTTCATATGCTGTAAACCAGATGAGGGACCAAGCTCTTCTTTCATTGACGTCCAGCTTCCAGCGTTTGTGCAACTGCATCCTGATCTCCTGCTGGCACTATATGGTAAGAAGGTTTTTTGAATGAATCATCAGTTATAATCACCATTTTTCTTAAACTGTAGCTGACATCATTTAATTGTAAGTCCTAGTATAAAATAACAGATGAATAAACCTACAATTTCTGCAACTTAGTAATTAGACGGGCCCTTCTAACAGGGACTTCTTTTTCCTTTTATATTCTGGAACTCAAATTGCATCTACCATTTTCCCATAAATGTCTCCATTGACTGGCTCATGAAAGAATCTGTCCTCATATGTTCTCGTCTAGGAAGTTCTTCTGAGCTTACACAGTTGCCAAGAAATAATGTCTTGGAGAGTCATGTCCTCTACTTGAAATTCCCCCTCAAAAAACCTTCTGCCTCATTTGATTTCATAATATCGCTTAGATTTTAAGCGGTCACAAAGATGCACATTCTTCAGCATGAGTTTATCTGGAACTCATCAGCATTTGATCAGTGGCTTGAAACAATTTTTTAATGACCAGAGAGTCAACAAGCCAAATTTATATCTGAGGTAACTGGATGCAGCTTCAATAAGTCATGGGAAGTCTGAGGCAGACCTTTAAGTAGAAAATTAAACATCAGATTTGTAGCCCTGTGCTTTACCCCCACTGATCTTCTCTCCTTCTGTATTCAATCTGAACATAAACCAGGGTCTTAAACATTTTCAATATGTTAAAGATTCTTTCCCGGCTACAAGGAGAACAAGTTGCAAACTGCTTTGAAGGGGGAATCTTGCAAGATTTTAAACACTTCCACCCCACCACCCAACAGAGCTAAAAGAGTTGTACCCATGCCTGATACACAGAAGCCACCTTGTTCCTGAGCATTGGAAGGGTAGGCAAGAAGGCAATATAAAAATAAACAAGCAGTCCTTCACCTCACCTCCACCTTAAGAGTTTTGAACTTAGATTGCTACTAAAATAGGCATATTCTAACCTTGCATCCTAAAAAAAAAATAAAAAATGACACGCTCTGAAATTTTCACATGCCTCTTTTCCCTGTAACCGGATATCTTCACCTGTCCT
>JAVFHW010060574.1:0-11799 GCA_032159205.1 Eurystomus glaucurus suahelicus | reverse complement strand
AATCCTGATTTTATCTTCCAGTACTTCCTCAGTGGAGATAAGATTAATTCTTTTAATGTTACATTAGACTTCTCTAACCATAAATAGATGTGTAAAAATACAAACATGCAAGACTTGGGAAGGAACAAAGAGAATTACTTTGTTGGCCAGAGACAGAACACATTTAAAATACTTTTTTCTCCTTTGATTTTCAATCTTCATTAATTTTTTTAATAAAAATGTATAAAATTACAAAATTGTTGTTTATATACAAAGCAAGAGCTGTTTGCTTTTTTTTTTCTTCTTTTCATATCTTCCTTCTTTTTCACCAATAGAATGCCATGCTGATTTCAAGATTTTCTGTTGTCTATTCTCTATCCTTCTGCTAATTCCCTCTGCCTTCTGTTTGATAGATAGGATGTTGGATGCAGGCCCTTCCCTGCAGGAACTCAGCTGGCACTTGCAAAGACGGCTGTCCCCAGCAGACGTCAATTCTGGAATGTGGCAGGGGATCCCCTTCCAGAAGTCAAGTGTGATGCCGGAAATGCTAGTAGCTATTAATACTCTCTGTATTTTTATGATGAAAAATTGGCAAGTGTGATGCTTTAAGACCCATTCCTACCCAAAGTGTTATTGCAGATGCTGGCACGAGACCAAGTGGGTGACTTGAGTATAGTAGAACTAAACTTGTTCTCTCTTTTTTCCCTCTCTGCAGGTATAGTCATCAGAATAAGCAAGGCAGTATCATAGCTTAAATGAAAAAAATGTGTTCTGGGAGCCTGATGCCATAATAAGACATGGAACTCAAATCTGATATACTAAACCCTTGGAGAAAATGAACTTTATTCATAGTGTATAGTGTAAAATAGAAAAATTTATTCTTATACATGCAGAAGTTAAAATTGGTAACCTTTATGATTTTTCTGACCTTTCTTTAGGGTTACATGGTTGGATTATTAAAAAAGTAGTTTTAAGAGTATTTTAAAAAATAACTTCAATTTTTGCATGTATAATGATACAGATAAGTGAGAAAGAATTTACAAATGCATTAGCATGCACAGCGTAAGATCTGAAAATCTGAAAATTGGTATGCTACTCTGCTTTTCAGCAGAGCTATTTCAGCAGCTGCATGAAGTGCCTGTTCTAGAAAGCACGACATTTAACTTACACTCTAATGATTCTTACATTCCTTCCATTTTTGTCTCCACAGTAGCACATCAAAGAAGCTGGTGGCATTTTGGATGTCAGAGTGAATACAATATTTACTAACTAGAGCTATTCCTAGAGACATGTAGCCAGAGGGTAGGGAATTATGCGTCTGTCCTGTACTTGGATGGGAGACCATGAGGAAATCTGGATATAGGAAGAACATTTACCCACAGGAATTAGGCAGAAATGCTGCACCTAATTGCAATGTCACTGCTGAGCTGAGAATAGGAAAGAGGTGAAAGTGAAACTTAGACTTTACAAGTGAGTGCAGTGTTCTTTATTAAAAGATGTGGTAACTCCAAATCCTGGCTTCACAGAGTTAGATAAAAGTGAGGTGGGGGAAGATATTGGGGAAACTGAAATATAGTATGATTAAGTTACTTCTGGAAGCAGAAGAACAGTCAGAGCTGGGATTATAGTCAAAATGTTCACATACCTGAGTGAACAACAATTTCATTAGCCTATACTGCCACTTCATCAAGTACATCAAATACACTTCATCAGCTAACTCCCTGTTAGCAGCTGTAGCACAGGGGCTGATAATGGCAATGCCACTCTTTAATCCTCCTTGTTCTTTATTTTAAAACCAGAGGAAAAAGGAAGCAGAGCTGTATCAGAAACCATTCAGTTCAACTGGCTCTTAAAAACTACACTCTGCTCTGAAAGAAGCTATTTGCTTGTGTTTATTGCATACTCTGCTGGACTCCAACCCCTTAGTGCCCACCACTTGATGCTCCTTTTCCTAAGAGCCATGTCAATCTGCCTCACATAGCAGCGGCCTTGCCTTTCCTTGCCTTTCCTTGCCTTTCCTTGCCCTGCCTTGCCTTGCCTTGCCTTGCCTTGCCTTGCCTTGCCTTCCCTTCCCTTCTCTTCCCTTCCCTTCCCTCTCTCCTCAAGAAAGGACAAATCAGTTTACCAAAAGAGAAGATTAAGAGATGTCTCAGTTACTGTCTGTTAAAACCACCATGTAAAAGTCAGTTGCTAAAAGATTATTGAATCTACCAGACAAAAGCATGAAAAGAACTGATGTTTTGAAGTTCAAGCTGAACAAATTCCAGTAAAAGAGAAAGCACATATTTCTTTGTGATGAGTATGATGTTAACCTTCGAAAGAGGCTTCCAGGAGAAGTAATGTTATCTACTCTATATGTCCTTCTGAAAGGTTAAGTTTTAATCAAGCCCAAATTATTGGCCTTTGTACAGGTAAAATATAATGGCCTGTGATACATGCAGACCCTGAAGTTCTGCCTAACAGTAAAATACATAAATAATGACATTGCATGAGGATGTGATTACGTGATGGATTCATGGGACCAACAAGTGAATAAGTGAGACAGGAACCTGGCTGTGTAACCTACTGGTTGGGACCTCTATCTGGCTTCAGGAGATGGACCTGGTGCCATTCATCTCTGTGTCTTTGACATTAGAAAGTCCTGGGGAGAAAGAAATCCAGGAGAGATCCTACCCAGGTGTAGGTCATGGCTCCTAGACCTCACAGACAAGTTACTTTTTACACACTTCCCTACTATTTCCCCAACATGCACAGGGCTCTTCAGTCTAAAAGGAGGGAGATGTCATCCTGCCCTCAGGGCAGTACATAGTTTAGTAGTCTGGATATACTCTAAAAATATAGAGGCTATGAGTCTGACTTAGAGAAAGCTTCACAACAAGTCTGGTTCCCTGAATGGCTATATTGACAAACAAGTAATTATATATAAGTAGATATTGCCATTAGGAGGTTGTTTTGTTTGTGTTTGTTTTTTTTTTTTTAATGAATTGATAGGTTCTACTTTGAGATTAAAGTACCTGCATCTATCATCCCATTACAGTCAGGGTAGATCTAATCAGTACAGTCTCTCTTGACCTGAGGGAGATATTCAGCTAACCAGCCATTGTGGTTACTGGCTTAAGTCCATGCAGAGTGTACCACCTCAGGGACCATAGGTTTTGTCTGAATGCTAGACTGAGTGCAAGACTCATCACATGTGGGTAGTTGCACCCAGATGGCTAAACCTTGTGATCCTGAGAGCTCCAAGGCTCAGTCTGGAGTTCCCATATGGGTTGTAAAGGTGACTGATGTAAAGCAGTGCAAGTGGGAAGGCTTTCTAGATCTGCTTTTCAGGATCAATATGCCTAAACTCTGCTGCAATCCCAGCTTGGATGGCTTAATCTGGTGCTAAATGCCTGATGTATCACTTTGCCATTATATAAAAATCTATGTATTCTTTAGCTTAACTAGGAATATATGTGCAATAGACAACAAAGCAATATTAAGACCATAATTTTTGATGGGGAAAAATCAATTTCAATCATTAATGAAGAAGATAAATTTTTAAAAACCTGTGAGGCAAAGTTTCTTAATCACTATCCTATTCTTAAGAATGGTTCACAATATCTTTAATGAGATCTACCTTTGAATGTCTTTAACAGCCACATTGCCCTTTTCATCACACGATACTAAGGTGAGGGAACGGAACTGAAAGTTTATAACAAAAATTTTAACTTCAGTCATGGAAAGATCACTGAGGCAGATAAACTGGGTAATGAACCATTACTGACACTAACTTCCTCACAACAATAAAACCAGAAGAGTCTGGATCTTCCACTGCAGACAGTTTTATTTGATATAGTACCTACTACACAGTGACTGATGAGGTGAATAGAGAAACCAATGATCAGAGACTCAGCTGGGAAGAGAGCTAGCAGTAAGCAAAAAAAAAAAAAAAAAGACTACCATTTTAAGCCAGAAAATTCACATTTCTTATGTCTTACTATCTTATTCCTTTCTTTTCTGTCTGCACTGGCACAGCTGGCCCTGCTTTGCTAAAATTCTTTGCACAACACGTATCCCAGCCCTATTTGTTCTACTAGCATTCTTCAGTTGTCTCTGAAAACCCCACTGAATTACAGCATTGTTTTGGACAATGTTACAAAGGGGAAGATGAGTCCTTGGTTCTCTGCCCTACCCCTATGGCCATTGCTGCTGCAATGCACAGTGTCCCTGGGTAACTATGGGCCAGCTGAGCTCAAGTAGAGCCTCTCACATCACTGCAGTCTTATCCTTTGACTTCAGAGCTGCAGATCTTGCACTGGAAACATGGATAATGATTTATGCATACTTTGGCTTGCTCCATGCTATGCTCCTTTATTCCGGGTAGTTTTGTTGCAGCTTTGTCCCACTGGTATTAGGTGAGGAAAGCAGAAGGAACTGAGTAAATGGGTGTGATGTGGTTAGCGGATGCAAATCCCTGTCCTGTTTTACTTGCCTGCGGTGATCTTCTTGCTTCTTGCCAAGTACAAATGCCTTCCCAGGGAGGTAAGGACTCAGGCCCAGGAATGGATACTGTTCCAATATTTTCTGCTTTCTCAAATCCTATATCTGAAGGGGCTCCTCCCTTTCTTTCTGGAGTGTTTAGAGGACAAATACCTCCCAAGCAGGATCCATTTTTACTTCCATGGCGTGACTGTGAGAAAGGTATAGCAGAGTACTACAGTAGAGAGCTGGACAACATGCTCTTTATTTCTAGAACAATGCAGCCTTTTTCTGAGTTGAGCAAACACTTCATCCAGCAATACTATCCTTGGCAGTACTACAGTGTTCCCAGGTTCCATGGCCTCAGTAGGCAGATTAAGTTTCCCACCTGATTAATCATCTCGGTAGCCCTTGCCCAACCCAGGTGTCTCTGCAGAATAAAATGTCATCACTTGCTGCAGTCACTGATATTCTTTGCTGCTGCAAATGTTTTGAGTTTTGATAAAATCCTTTTTTGCTGGGCGCTCCCTTCCCAGTCACTGCTAAACAACTTATATCAACCTATTTGTTCTCCAGATCAGTCTCGCTACTGCAGATCTCAGCTGTTTCCACCATCCAAGCTGAGCTTGTCATGTTGCAGAAGCATCTCTTTTAGGATTTTTAGTTTTCTTTTGTTTCTTGTCCCAGCCCCAGTGGCCTTCCAACTAGTCTAGAATTACCTTGCCCATTATCCTTTCTTGGTTTTGGACTGAAAATTGCTGTTTCACATCATACTTAGGTTGCTACAGACCAATCATTTTTGTCCATCTGGATTTCATGCTTTCCATCTTCAGTAAGTGAAGATGGTCTGTTGCATATTTTCTTCAGACATGGCTCAGCCTGGTGGGAGCCCTGCCTGTCCTAAGCCAGTGACTCGGATGTAGTGAGCTTTTCCTGCACTGAGTGAAGAGGATCTAGAGAGGTTGTGCTTTGTACATGTTTTGATTCCTAGGTGTTTTAATAAAGTGTCCCTGGAGGGGCAGCATGTACCATATGGGTAACCCTAAACCCTGCTTTCCAACTGAAAGTCATTTGCAGTCAAAAAGCTTAACCTCAGATTTGTACACCATGCTTCAGAGTTGTAAATGATGAGGGGCACCGGGTACAAACCATTCCTCCATAAACATTCCTCCTTCCTACCAAGGTAGAGGAAAGCTTTAAGGACTTCCACTCCTTTGGGCATCTTCGATCTTGAGGTGGAGCCCATTCATTCTCCCTCCTCCCAGTGATGAAAGCCACATCAAGCCTCCTTCCCTAACACACAGAGGCAGCTCTAGAGAAGATGTGTCCAAGGGAGGGCTGCAGAGAGGAGCTGACTTCTATTTTCTGGCTAGGACTAACTGGCAGTGGTCAAAGCAGTATCATGGATCACTCTGTCATGTGACAGATGGTGATATCCACTCCTTTGGGTGAATACTGTTGCATCTCGCTCCTTATATCAAATCAAAAGCAGTCAAAACACAATGTCAGCCAGTAATTTATTGAGAGCTGCAAGCTAATTCACCCTATTAATAAAGCACACCAGTTGACACAATGCGGATGAAGCCATGGTAAACAACTGAAGTCTCCTGACAGATGAATGGATGAGACTGGTCTTACTGGACATTTATCAACAGGTCTCTTCCTGAACCTCATTTGCCCCTTGTCTCAAGGCTGCTCCCTTCTCCCAAGGGGTTTCGTTCCAGTGCAGCCTGTTTACTGCTGGAGCGAATCCTGTTTCCAGCCTGCTGCTCTGGTGTTTCTCACCACTGGAGGTGGGGTGGGTGATGGTTCTTCTGTTGGTACAGAAGGGCTGTCAGGAGCCTCCCAAAGCTCTTAGGAAACACAGAAATTACAGGCACATGTGTGCTGCTTCAGCATCTTCTCTTTCTCCTGTGGGATGGGGAAAATGGACTAGTTATGACGTACAGCTGCAGGATGAAAGGAACAAGTGTGGGATCCCCCATTTGTTTTATGGCATATGACATTTGTTTCATTACTCTCTTCTTTGGCTAAAGAAGTCTGTTGTAAAAACAAACATTAAGGCTTTGAGAACACCTACCCCCAGCTGCACCAGGGTGCTTGGTGGCACCCTCTTAACACACTGCACTGGATCAAGGAAGAAATCTCTGCTGTGGGAAGTCTTATCTGAGGCGTAGCATTTCTTAGCGTGACTATAAAGAGGAACTTGTACAAACCGGATGTCTTGGGCTCTCTCCCCACCATCCTGCAACTTGCTGAAGAGGCTTTGTGAAAGTGATCCTTATCTGCAGCCTGGCAACTGTATGTAGGTCTTTGTACAGCCCCACAACCCACTGGCTTGCAGATATTTTAGGAGACTTTTCCTCTGAGCAAGATATTTTCCCTAGTGTTACTTTGAATTTTTTTTTTTTTTTTTGCATGAAACATTAAGAGGTAAATAACATACTTGCTTAAAAATGTTGATTTTCAAGAATGGAGCAACACTTCAGAAAGACTGTGCATTAGCAGTACTCCTTTTTTTCTGGTTCACATTTTATCTTAAAACTGTCCTTAAAACTGCAAGAGAACATGAGGGAGGAGGTCACTGCTAGATAGATAATATCAAAGTTGGCTAGCTTATCTACCTTGCAATGTATCTTATAGCTATACTAAAATATTATACAATAAATTGTTTTTTAGTAACCAAAACAGGCTCCTCCCTATCAAATTTATCTGGCACAAGAGCAGAAATAGTTGCAAGCTGCTCTGCCAAAATGCTAATTAGTCCTTAGGGAATCATCCAGTTATGCACAAACATGTGGCTGTTTATGTCTTCTGCATAATGCATATAACTTAACTAATGCACTTTTTCTTTTCTTTCGCAGGAGATCTGTATATCTGAGTTAGTATTATGCCAGCTGCACTTCCAGAAGTTGCAGAAGAAAGAAACAAATGTTTGTTACAGGAAAGCACAGAAGTCAGCCATGGATTTAAAATTACAAAGAATTTTCATGCCTTCTCTGTATAGCAGCCACATATATCTTTCTGTCTTTTAACAACTTTCAGGTTCTCAGGAGACTGCAACATAAGTCCGACACGAGCTCACTATCAGCTCAGAAAACAGGTGGAATAGATGATTGAAGTGAAGAGATGCTCCTCTTTCACTCCTTGCTAAAGGTAATTTGAGGGAATGGGAGTTTCTGTGTGGGAGACTATGTGATGCAAGAACAATCTAAAAATATTTCTTTTTGCTTCCATAGCAACTCCCATGCCAGCATCTCTTTGAATTAATGAATTCATTCTTTCAGCCCTCTTTGTGGGCTTTGTCCAGTTTGCAGAGGTGCAAAGTAATGTTTACAGCTTGTGTTTACAGACGTGTGTCTGCAGACTGTTCTGGCAGCAGAGCGCATCCACTTCTCTGCTGGCAGCAGCACTTGCTAGGGGAAAGGGTGATGGCCCTAACCCCTCACACAGAGCCAAAGGAGAGCAATTACCCTCTGCAAGCTGCTCTCTCCACTGCTCTCTGGCGCATGTTCCAGCTGACCCCAAAACAGCAGAAGGCAGGTCCTGGCAGGCCTCATCTTATGGCACAGTGTTGTAAAAGCAATGTTGCTTACATTTTATGTCTATCTCTTCTGTGACGTAATGGTACAATTCTGAAATTTGCACTTGCGCTCATTTCAGTAAAATACCCTCACTTGGATCTGTGAGGGAAGGAAACAGAAAAGGGATGCAAGGATGTCTGAATTTATTTAATTTCTTTTGGTCCTGAAGGGAAACACCTGTTTGAGGTATTTACATGGCCCTGTTGAACATTTCCAGGTCAGCTGGATTTGAGGGAGAGATGGAAGTGAAGTACATTTTGCTGTAGAAGTCCTCCTTCTGGCTGTAAAGAGCACACATTAGACCCACTGGCTCTGCTTTTGAGTGGGGTTTGCAACATGACAACTAAGCAGTATGGTTCAGTGGGTAGGGTAGGGATATGGGAGTCTCTGCTTCTCATCGCATCACTGGTTCCTTGCAGTCACGTCTTTCTGCCTTGTGTCTGATGGCAGCAAGGATACAGTACATCTTCTTTATAAGTTATAAGCAAAGCCTTGAGTGAAAAGTGCTGTAACAAGAAAGGCTTTATTGCTTTCCAGACTTTCATTTATTTATTTATTTATTCAGAAAAATTACATTATTTTAGAGAAATGTGTGGGTGTTCCTGGAAATTCAGCAGGTGTTAGTACTGATCTGGTCTCATCCTTATGAGGACCCCTGTAAAGTTTCTGTGTTTAGAGGTGAACAGTTCTAAGCAATGTTGGGTGAGCAATTGGCCACATTAGCATATATGCTTCCCTGGGATATGGAGGGTGAAACAGCCACAGTATGCCCAGCCTTCCACAGGCCATGGTGGACAAGGACCTTAGGCTTGGTATGGATATCCTACAGGATGGAAACTACGATATGAAAACCATCCTGCTGGCAGTGATGATGGTGGAAATATGATGCCAGCAAAGGGTCCACAGAAGTCTATGCAAGTAGCTCTGGTATGAAAGACCCACTGTGTTTGAGGGGCTCCTGCAGTTGGGGCATGAGATCTTGGCTCAGCCTTGGGAGGAGGAAGAACTACTCTTTATGTCTTGAAGCCCAGACCCAGCAATCTTCATTTCTAATCCCAAACTTCTGATGTCCTTCTGTTGTGCTTTGAACTTTTCTTTTAGAGTCTTGTCCAAAATCTTCTAGTTCCCCGGTTCAACAACTTATCTTGGACCCCAGGCTTTTATATCCTCCTTTGCCAAAAGAACAGAGATTCAGTCATTGTGGCCAAATGGCTGCTGGACGGTCTTTTCTGTTCCTCTTTTTCTAGTTTTCTGTCACCCTTAGACTAGATTAAATAATTCATTTTGATCCTCTTACATTTTTTACTTCAGCCTTCAGCCAAGGAATTCATTAAAATCAAAAGGCAACATAGATATATGTCAACACCATTTCAAATTGTAATGTCATAAAATAAAAAATAACAGCAAACCACTCTGGAAGATACCATTTTAACTAATTTAAAACAGCTGCTCTGCCATCTAGTGTCATTGAATAATGTATGCTAAAACTCAGCCTCCATCCTAACTGCTGAAACACCTCTACCATGTACTTTTCTTTCTAGTAGTTCTTTAAGATCTGGCATGTGCCTCTATTAGTGGGGGACAGAGAGAGGGATAGAAGTCAGGAGTAGTCTCCATTTAGAAGCTTTTCTGTGGCAATAACATGAATATAAGTTATCTTTTACATAAAAGTACGGTTCCTTACCTGGAAATGTGAGCTGCACAGCTAGGCACATCTGAAGAACTGCTGACTTTCCCCCAGTGATTTGTGAGCTCTGTGGAGGTCACATAACAAGTGCTTTATTTTAGGCAGGAATGCAACAAACTTGTCAGGAAAATTCAATCTTTTCAAGTCTACCAGATGTTCATTTTGCCCCAGGTATCTTCTGCTTCATAGTATGAGGTCAGCACCAGAAGTGAAAGATTGCCTAAATTAGGCTGTAAAGGTCTGAATGCCAGTGGTCTTCACTGGATGAAGGGGACACACTGGAATTTGTCTGTTTGTTTTTAATTCTCCTGTTCTATGTTTGATATTCCCTTTCCCTCAACAAAATTATACTCATCAAGCTCAGGGAACTGTTTGGTTTTTTTAAGCAAGTTAATAATAAATAATAAGTGATAAATATCTTTGTCTATTTTAATGCCATATGAAGGTACTTAGAAGTAATTAGAAATCTTTTTTTTCTTTTTCTTTTTTTTTTCCCCAGGAACAAACACTATTCTTACCAAGGGAATCATATATGTGGAAATTAGGAGTTATCAACTTATTCCTCCTGTTCCTTAACAAACCTGATCTCCTTACTTAGAAGTTGTCCTTATAAATCTTTAGAAATTGACCTAATTTGCCAGAATAACTCCAAATTTGGATCAATGCTTACAACTTCAATTGATAACAGATGTTTGTCTCCATTTACAGGATTTAAATCTCAAGTATGACTTTACACATCTTCTTCTGAAATGTCACAGCTCTTTGTACTTATAACTAGAAGCCATGCCAGAGCAAACCAATACTATCAATAGCAAAGCTGAGAGAAAACACACAAAGCATAAGACACTGCATTCCAGAATCAGTACAAATGTGGTTTGGAAAATCTCAGATTGGTATAAATACTGCAGCACAGTAATGGTCTGCTTAATTTAGGAGCTGATGAGAAATACTACCTTAAATCTTCATCTTTCTTAAGCAAGCCCATGAAGTTGCCACTTTATGGGGACATAAGTGCAATGAGCCAGATCTCAGCTGTTATTGAAAAGTTTCCTTGATTTTTTAAATTCATAGCCCAAATAGACATTCATCCAAAAATGAGGAGAAAAAAAGGAGAATAAATATTTTAGGACTATAGAGTCTGATTTTATCTTACCATAGCAACTTTATAAGAAATATTCTCACACCCTGTCTTGCTAGCAAGACCTCTACTCTGAAGTGCTTTAGAGGACTCTAGAGCTTTCTGAGGTGGCTCTGCTGAACATGTAGAACCTTATTGTGTTGTAGGTGACTGAAGAGTTTGAATTTTTCCTTTTCCTACCAAAGCTAACCTAAAGACAACTGGGTTTTCAGGTGTTAAATGACAGCGAGAGACCAGCAAACTTGGTGTATGGGTGTTGTTTACTCTGATGTGCTCTAGTTCTCAAAATAAATAAATGATCCCCCTCTCACGAAAACTGAGTCACGTTTTGCTTTTATCACAATAGTCCCAGCTGTTACAAATAGTAATCTGTGGTTTAGACTGATTAGCATCGTATATCCCTTCATTTTTAAAATGGAATTTTAATCAGATTGTAATTCCTTGAAACCTCTATGTCAGTGAGTACTTCCCTAACCATTAATCAATTGAATTTTGCCCTCTATTAAGCTGCTTAAATCCACTTCACATTACTGATTGATAACTTCCATTGCCTTCAGCATGTCGCTGACATACTGTGTTGAGGTTTTTTTTAACATCAGGGCCATGACACTATTATAAGACCGAGAAAAAGAGCAGACGTTTGCATTGCTGCTGTTGTGGCTTTTCAGCTTTCCCATTTTAAATCCCTGTTTTCTTCAGGGATTTGAAAGTGGGTCATAAATTCATTCCAAAGTGAAATCACTTTCATTGGTCTAATCATGCAAGTACTCAATGTCTCTTCTGGGAGGCTGGTTCTTAGTGTGGAAGTAGCTTAGCTCCTTCTGCTCAGATTCCCTGCATTCATATTTTCTGGCCTCTATGCTTGTTTTTTGTCCTTTTGTTTGACTGGCTGTTTTAGATGCTACTGTGCCGAAGCACAAATTTACTTTTAATAAGGAAGATTGGTAAGT